>CM076582.1:83932094-84133513 GCA_034641835.2 Pinus albicaulis
AGGAATTTTTATGGAATGTTGCATCAGTTTCCTAAGTAAAATAGGATTTTACTTAGGAACAAATTGAAGGTGAATGATTATAATGATGAATTATCTCAAGCACTTAGGTCTTTTTGATCATTAGGTCGAGGGTCTGGTCCCTCCAGAAGTCAAGGAAATGCCTTGAGCCCCTTTGATCTCCAAATACCTTAGTCCTTTGGGGGAAATTAGTAAAACTTTTGAGGGGAAAGTGATAAGGGAAGTTAATGAATTTGACTTTTGCTTGCTGTGATTTTCCAGTGTATTTCATGCTTCAGTACTTGTGATGAAAGTAAATGATTAACCAACATGTAGCAGCACCATTCATCAGATAACACTTTGCAACACCATCTACCTACCCTATCTACTAAACACTACCATTTTCTCTTCTTTATTAGGGTGCATTTAGACTTGCAAACCCTGATCAATCTTTTTTCTTTTTACATGATGAATCTATCTATTTCTACCCTTATTACATCCAAGGGCTCAGATTAAGCTGTTGAGCACCTTTTATTTACCCTACCTATCTACCTATCTGCCAAGATTAAACTGTTTGGCTAGATATTTATTCTCTAATCTTACAACATGAAATTGAAATATGACTAAGCCAAGTTTAAACAGTTTGGCTTATTCATGAATTGTGGCAGAGGTTTGACAAGCTGCACACAATTGATTTATTACAAAAATGAAATAGCAGTGGCATTTGGATTTGCACACTTTCCTTGGTCTATTTTTTTGCTTGGGGTTCATTTCCTTCACTTTTTTGACCATTTTATTCTTTTTACCCTTTGATCTTTCTTTTAGGGTATACCCTCTTTACATTTTTTAACTTTTTTGATTTTTTGGTTTTTTAAGAATATGGAACACCTTTGCTAAAGTAAGAAGGTTTGAACATATTCCATAATTCCATCAAGACAATCATGAAAGCTGACACCTATTGGTATAGGAGTCTAACACTGGCTCCACTTGGGGATGGCTTTTCCTTGTGGAAAGTCAAGAACAGCAGGTCAGATGCCTCAAAATGTTTTCAAAGTGAAAGTATGAAATCTTCCTTCTTCTGGTAGCTTTATTTTAAATATGATAGTGAAACTCTTGAAGCTTAGGGCCTTCACTTCGGGCTTCAACTCCAAGAAGTCACCATCCAATCCAAACTGCATTAATAAAAACAAAACAAAAAACAATATATTATGTACAAGTTAGAAAAATTAAACATTCTAGTAAATGGGATCAAAATAATGCTTGAGCATTCGACCATTGACTGGTCCCTCTTCTACTTCTGAATATTAAATTGTTTGGCTAGATATTTATTCTCTAATCTACAACATGAAATTGAAATATGAGTAAGTCAAGTTTAAATAGTTTGACTTATCCATGAATTGTGGCAAAGGTTTGACAAGCTGCACACAATTGCTTTATTACAAAATGAAATAGTAGTGGCATTTGGATTTGCACACTTTCCTTGGTCTATTTTTGCTTGGGGTTCATTTCTTTCTCTTTTTTGACCATTTTATTCTTTTTACCCTTTGATCTTTCTTTTAGGGTATACCCTCTTTACATTTTTTAAATTTTTCGATTTTTTGGTCTTTCCAGAATATGGAACACCTTTGCTCAAGAAAGAAGGTTTGAACATATTCCATAATTTCAATCAAGACAATCATGAAAGATGAAACCTATTGGTATAGGAGGCTAACACTGGCTCCACTTGGGGATGGCTTTTCCTTGTGAAAAGTCAAGAACAGCAGGTCAGATGCTTCAAAGTGTATTCAAACTGGAAATATGAAGTCTTCCTTCTTCCGGTAGCTTTATTTTACATATGATAGTGAAACTTTTGGAACTTAGGGCCTTCACTTCGGGCTTCAATTCCAAGAAGTCACCATCCAATCCAAACTGCATTAATAAAAACAAAACAAAAAACAATATATTATGTACAAGTTAGAAACATTAAAACACTCTAGTAAATGGGATCAAAATAATGCTTGAGCATTCGACCATTGACTGGTCCCTCTTCAACTTCTGAATTATCCAACTCCTTCAAAAAGTAAGTATTGTTTCCCTGCAAGGCATGAATGATATAAGGGCCTTTCCACAAGAAATCAAACTTTCCATGTTTTCCTTTTTCTTCTCTTCTAGAGTCCCATCTCAGGACTTTATCACCTAGTTGAAAATCTTCTGATTTAGTTCTCTTATCAAACATTTTCTTTAACTTTTCCTGCAAGATTTGTGATCTTTGATATACCTCTTCCCTGGTTTGTTGCAAGTGGATTGTCTGATTAATTCTTCTTTGAATGTCATTTGGCTCAACTTGAGCTTCCTGAAGTAATTTCATGACAGGGATTCCTAAAGATGAGGGGAATCTTGCTTCAATGCCATAGACTAACTCATATGGACTAATCCCAATGGATTTCTTAGTTGTAAGTCTGTCTGCCCATAATGCATTGGTCAATTTTTTGTGCCAATTCTTTTTGTTTTCTTCTAATAACTTTTTGATGATATTGATAAGGCTCTTATTAGAAGATTCTGCTAGTCCATTACCTTGGGGATAATAGGCTGTTGAATGACCTAGAGTAATATGGTATTTATGGCAGAAATTAATCATTTTCTTTGATTTAAATGCAGCAGCATTATCTGTTATAATCTTTTCTGGACAGCCAAATCTTGAAAGTATGTTTGTTTCTAAAAATCCTATGATCACAGAATCATTAGACTGTCTACATGGGATGGCTTCAATCCATTTGGTGAAATAGTCTGTAGCAGTTAAAATCCATCTATGTTGCCCTGAAGAAGGGGGATGAATTTCTCCAATAAAATCTAACCCCCATTGTTGAAAGGGTCTTTCTGTGGAAATTGGTTTTAAAGGCAGAGGTAACAACTTTCTTTTTCCCTCAAATATTTGACATTTATGACAAGTTGTTACAAATTTCTTAACATCAGAAAATAATGTTGGCCAGTAAAAGCCAGCCCTTAAGATCTTGTCTGCAGTAGATTTCCAGTAGAGATGTCCTCCACAATCCCCCGCATGAAATTCATTAAGCACTTTATCAGCTTCATCTTTTAAAAGACAATTCAACAAAATTCCTTCATGATTTTTCCAAAATAGAGTGCTATCTAAAATACAATATTTCAAAGATGTCATTTTTAAAAATCTTCTTTTGGTTCTGGACAACCCTGGAGGAGCCTGCAGGTCTAATAAAACATGAATTATATCAGAGTACCAGGGTGAATCTAAGAAAGCTTGACTGATCTGAGGAGTCGCCATCTCCTGTTCGTTGTCCAGCTCATTAAGGTCTAAGGCTTGGCAATTGGTTTCTGTCATAAGTTGTGCTAAACCTTGGCCCTTTATAAGTTTTGTTGGCTTGATTTCAATATCATATTCCAAAATGGTAGCTATCCACTTACCTCGTTTACCTTCTATGCCATCCTGAGTCAGAATATATTTAACCACTGCATTAGGTACATATGCTACCACATGAGAATATAAAATGTAAACTCTGAAATCTTTGATTGCTTTTACCAATGCAAAAGCCTGTTTTTCCATAATATTGTATTTTAGAGATGCATCCCTCAGTGCTTTACTAAAAAATGTTATTGGCTTTTCACACCCTTGGTCATCTTTTTGAAGTAAAACAGCTGCAACAGTATGTTCAGAAGCAAATGAAAAAATAATAAAGTCTCTATCAAATTTAGGACTGGTCAGAACTCGTGTCCTTGTTAAAGCCATTTTAATTTCCTCGAATGATTGTTTGGCTTCTACAGTCCAGTCAATGCTTGAATCTTTCCTCAACATGTTAGTCAGTAATCTAAGTAACTCTGCTAAACTAGAAATAAATCTTCTCAAGAAGTTGATTTTTCCTATAAATGCCTGCAATTCTTTTATGTTTCTGGGGTGGGGTATTTGCAAAATTGCTTGAATTCTTTTAGGATCAATCCTAATGCCATCTTTAGAAATGATATGTCCTAAAAGCTTTCCTTCTTCCAAACCAAACAATGACTTCTTAGGGTTTAAAGAAATTCCATATTTTCTGCACTTTATAAATACTTGCCTTAGGTGATCTAAATGTTCTTGATCTGTTTTAGAAAAAACAGTCAAATCATCTAAGTAAATAACTAGAAAATCATGTATCTCTTTAGCAAAAGCAATGTCCATTGCTCTTTGAAATGTAGCTCCTGCATTCTTGAGCCCAAATGGCATTTTGACATATTTAAATGTACCCCATGGTGTGGTAAATGCTGTTTTATCCTGATCATCAGGATGAACCAGAATCTGGTTGTACCCTGAAAATCCATCCAGTAGTGATATTCTCGAAGATCCCACTACCCTTTGCAGAATGTGGTCCATTTTCGGCAGAGCATAGTTGTCTTTTAAAGAAACTTTATTCAAATTTCTTAAGTCGACACACAGTCTGATTTCTCCTGTCTTTTTCCTTGTTGGTACCAGGTTAGAAACCCATTCTGAGAATCTGATAGGAGCTATAATCCCTGCTTCAAACATTCTTTTGATTTCCTTTTCAATTGAGGGTAATAAAACAGGATTAATTCTCCTAAGCTTTTGTTTAAAAGGTTTCTGGTCAGGTTTCAAAGGTATAGTGTGTTGAATGATGGATGTATCATAAGATTTGAGGTCTTCATAACTCCAGGCAAAGACATCCTGGAATTCTTTTAATAGTTCAACATATTTAACCTTCTGATCTTTTGGAAGAGATTTGGACAACTTAACAATTTTGGGATGTTCTGGTGTTCCTAAGTTGCATTCTTCCATATCAGCCTTAATAGGTTCCATTTTAGGTCTGAATGGAATATCATTTGAGTCGAACAGATCTTCCAAAGGTGTTAATCCTTTGGGTAATTGATTATCTTTTAAATTAATGATTTCTGTGTCATCATCTATGATCTCATCAGATTCCATGTGTTTCAAATTTTGCATGTTTTTTTCAGTGAATGTGGTTGGATGCAGCATATGAATTGCATTTTCTCTTGATATTTCCATTTTTTGTTCTTTTTCTTGATCAAATTCATCAATGGTTATGTCTTCATCTATATTACAGTTAGAAAACTCATTCTGAAGTGTCAAAAAATTATTGATTTGATTGTTATTCACAAATACTTGCCAATTCAAAAGATTGTCTGGTATTGCAGGCCTGTGCCTAATCTCAGCTGAAAACTGATGATTAGGATCAAAAGGAAACTTGCATGTACTAGCAAACATTGCTAAGCTGTGAGCATGCAAGTTTTGTTTCCTGGGAATCTTGGCAAGTTGGGCTTGTAAAAATGTGTTGAGAATCTCTACAACTGTCTCTCGGTATTGTTTCAGTCTCATGTCTTTTGTTGCACATTCTCCTTTAATCTGTTGGATGATTAGTTCTGAGTCGCCTATAATTGATACTCTGATACCCCCTAACTTCTTGACATGTTTAAGCCCTAATAAAAGAGCTTCATACTCTGCCATGTTGTTAGTGCATTTGAAATTTAACCTATAAGCATGACCCTCTGCATGATTGTTCTCTACATTGTGTAACCAAATCCCAGCTCCTGCCCCTAGTCTGTTTACTGAGCCATCAAACTCTAAATGCCATAGAATTTCATGTTCATAATTTTCATCAATTGTTTTAAAGTGTTTTTTGACAGGAGCTAGCTATTTAGTTTCTTCAGGTTTTTCTTGATCATCTATTGTTTCTTTGTTTTCAGAGATTTCTTCAATTTTAACAGTGGTTTTGTTTGTGATTTCCAATTCTGGAGCTTCTATTTCAGTAGGAAGATCAGACTCAGCATTGTATAAAATAAAAGAATCCATATCAGAATGTACAGAATAAACAGGGAAGTTTTCAGGCTTCTCATGGCTACTCACTAAGTACTTCATCAAAGTTTCTCTATATAATCTTTTAGGCTGACCAAATACTGAAATAGTTGCATATGACATGTCTAGTTGAATAGATCCTCCAAGTTTAGCACCCCAGGATCTAGACAATAACATACCATATTTAGGTGGAATATCAACAACTACTATGTCCATTAAAACAGACTTAGCAGGGTATTGTACCAAAGTAACACATAGATCTTTAATTAAACCTAAACATTTTACCTGACTGGAATCGAATGAAAACAAATCTTTGTAAGGCCTGGTAATATCTAGATTCAATCTTTCCATTACTGCTTTTGGCATCAAGTTGTGAGATGCTCCAGAATCCAGCATTGCATTGTGGAGTATCTTATCATGAACATTCAGGCTTACATAAAACGGAGGGGTTCCTCCACTTTCTGGTTTGCCATTAACCTCGGGGCCAAAAAGAAGTTTGGGTTGATCATCAAGAATGTTTACTGAATCATCCAATCCAGTAATGTTAATGTTTAAAGACTTGGAAATCTGATTCCTATAGACATCATGTTTAGCCAATTCTGATAAAGGAACAGCTATCTTGAGTTTGCCTATTTCAGCCTCTAGATTAAAAGGTTTTTCTGTTTGAGTTTTAGTGTTTTGTACAGTTGAGTTTTCTCTGTTTTTTGGGTCTTCAATGTTTTTCTCTTTTTCAGGAATGAAGTTTTGTTTTGAAGATGTTTCAGGACTAACTTCTGCTGTTTCTTCTACATTTCCTACATTAGGAGATGTATTGAATTGTTGTTTGTTGATTGGTTGGTCATCAGAGACATCCTCAATTATTGGATTTGAAGAATTGGGATTTATCCTAGACAAAATTTGTATTTGAGGACTGTTTTGTACAGGGGAAATGTTTTGTACAGGGGGAATGTTTTGTTTACCTTTGACATTTTGTTTTGTAGTTTTCTGTTTATTTTTCTCTGGTACATCTATCCGTCTACTTCTCAAGTTGTACTATTTATGAACCTCGTAGATTGTTGTGTCATAGCCTTCTTTGAAATCAAAAGTCTCACCTGAATGAGTTTGGAATGTTTCAAGGATATGATTCTCTTGATCATCCTGGGATAGGAAGACTTCTGGTTCATTTTTGTCCTCATTGACATTGTTTATTTCTACATCTTCTGTAGGTTCTTCAGAGGTTGAACCTTCAACAAAGTTTTCTTGGAAAGGTGGCCTAATGTTTTGATCAGGGACATTCTTTCCAATATTTTGGTTCAGATTCCTCCTAAAGTTTGGGTTTCTTGCAACATTCTGGTTATCAGTAGAAGACTTTCTTTCAATGGTTTCCACTCTGTCACCTAATCTTTCCATAACTTTAATGATTACATCCAGCTTCTTTTCAAAAGCTGAAGGTTCTTCATTCATAGGCATTCTTCTCTCTGCCCTAGCTCTGGCTCGTTTTTCTATCAGATTTGCTTCTACACTCACCACTATACTTTGCATTTCCTCTAATGTTTGAGGAGCTCTTTCCCTGAGGGAATAAGCTATGTCAGAGTCAAAACCATCTGGAAATTTAACCAACACGTTGTTGGGTGGGGGTCTTAGGTTTTGAGGAACTGCATTATATGATTCATTGAATCTTATGATGTAATCTTGTACGGTTTCATTTGGTCTTCTTCTTAATTTTTCAAATTCTGATAGGATCTGGAGAGGATCTTTCTTTTTCTCCCATCTGTTCAAAAATGCCCTATACAAAGCTTCTAGGTCAGCAATACTGTTCGGGGCAAGAGCCCTAAACCAAGTTCTAACTTCTCCAGTAAGACTTTGTACGAAAATTCTCATACGGATATCATCAGTATCAATCTCATAAAACTCAAAGTAATCTGTCATCCTTTTGGTGTGTTGTTGAGCTGTGTAGGTACCTGATCCGTCAAAAGGTGTGATCTTACTTTGGTAGTCCTGAGGTAAAGCTGGAGGGTTGGCTGGTAACTGTAAAGGGGCATATCTATTGGCCATTGGAAGATAAAGTGGAGTGACAGGAGTAGCCGGTCTAGTAGGAGGAGAAGGTGGTCTCACAGGAGGAGATGGAGGTCTAACAGGTGTTTGAAAAGTTTGATGAAAAGTGACTGAGCTCGGAGATGCTTCAGTTATCACAGAAATGTTTGAGCTTTCTTCAAAGGTTTGCTCAGACTGAATGGAGTTATGCAATTCTCTGTCAAGATGATGTGAAACAAATCTGTATTGCAAATCTTGAAAGAACAAAGGATCTGGAATTAATCTAGATAATTCAGTTTCAGAAAAATTCACAAACAAAGATGTTTCAAATCTTGCATCAAAAGGAATGTCATCAATATAAATAATTTTCACAGGACAAGATGCAGATCTAGAAAGTGGTCTAGAACTTCCTGTACTCTCCTGACTTCCTCTTTCAGAACTTTCTTGACTTCCTTGTCTTCTAAGAATCCTAGGACTCAGATTTGGATTTTCAAATATTGGTGGTGGATTGGGGTCAGGGTTTGACCTAGTATGTCGAATCCTTTCTGAAGCCAGTTTTCTTAGACTATGTGTTTTTGGATTTTTGGATTTTAATTGAAAAATAAATACAACTTCTACAAATTCTTTAAGAAATAATGATAGGTGATTAAGATTTTCTCAAAGATCTGTTTAAACTAGAGAATCTGATTGAAAAAATTTGAAACTAAGATTCAAAATATAGGCTAAATCAGAGATAGACTGAAGCAGCTTTTATTTACTTTTGCAATTGCAGAGCAAAAGCAATTTCAAAGGCTACCTGGCTGATCTTCAGACTCTGTCTATAGCTTATATTTGAACAATACTAACAAGTAAAATGATTCAGATCCCCAGTGGAGTCGCCACTATGTTATCACTCAGGTTTTCCTAGAAGTTGTGTAAGAGGAAAGTATACCCGAGGTAACCACAAACCAACCTTTTAGATGCAGAATCTAGCCAATCTGCATCCAGAGAGGACTCTCTCTTTATGATTTATCTTTGTTTTTGAAAGGTTTTAGGCTAGTTATAGATTCAAAGTTTGTTTTGGAAAATGGTGGAATCCACAAACTAAGGGCAAGGTTGAGAGTTTTTAGTCCATTGGGCTATGGAGTCAAAGGATGGCTTTACTGGATTTCTATTCTAAGCACAAGATGGTATTACAGGGCAAGATAGCTAGACAGAGAACAATCCTTAAAATTTAGAGTGGATGGGATGATCCTGAAGGGATGAAAGGCAGCTAAGAATCATTCACCATGTTCAGAAGAAAGAAGTGAAATGACTACAAACAAAGAGCAATGAAGGATTCTTTATTATAGTAATCAACTATGTTTAAATTAGCAAAGCAGGAGCATTTAAGAATTCATACTTATAGCTAATTTAGAAGAAAACATTAAGAACAATCACATTTGAAAACAGAGTACAATTAAGCAAATTCTGTTTCAATCCTTTATGTAAATTATTCATAAATGGATATGATGGTATTATAAACTAATATAAAATTTCAGACAAAGGGTAGAAACACTTATTGAACTGTAGTCCAACACATGAATCCTGCAACAAGTCCAGTGCTTCAAATCGTCATCCAGTAAGCCACAAGTAAATTTTTCCAAAAGCTTTTATTCCGAAAATCTCAATGTTACAGCAGAGTAATAGAATCCACCCTCAACACTCTCTTTGAGGGTTTATTTATACACAAAATAATCTAAAACAATCTTACACTAACTTAGCCAATAATCTAGGCTAACTTAAAGCATATTTACAAACAAACAAGAGACAAATGGTCTCGTGGATAGAATAATGGGTAACGGCTGATGTGTTGTTCCTTTCTTTGTGGACGTGCTGGAGATAAGTGCTTTAAAATAGGGCTTTGTGCTGTCCTTTGCGTATTTATTTGACTTGTTGGACACTCTTTCTTCTCACGGATACTCTTTAACCTTTCATCTGATACTCTTTCATCTGTTTTCCTGTTTTTACCATTTACTTGATAGTAAAGATAACTTCTTATCCTGAAAGCAACCTTTACAGAATCTCCAACATTTCATGCCACCATTGATCATCTGGTATCATAGTTCTTCTGAGCTTTCTCAAAGTTTCATCTGCTTCAGTAAGTTTATAAAAAGTGGGATCATTCGGGAATAGATACTTTATTTCATGCTCCAGATGAAATAAATTCCTCACTTTATCATAAATACTTTTCCCAGTTGGTAATGCAGGTTCTGATGAGCTAGTAGAACCTACAGCTACATTTTTAGCATGAGCCTTTATTCTCTTCTCATAGGTTTCCAAGTCTACTATTTGATCTTCTGTGAGCATGGGACTTGGTAACCCACTATCTAGTAGAGCTTGGAATTTTTCTCTGAAATTGTTGATGTCGACCAAAATGTCTGTACACTTTCTTTCTAAATTTTGCATGAAAGTCCTCTTGGTGAAAACTCTCTTTGCTTCCAAAACTGCACCTGTCCTGTCATCAATTCCTAACAATGCAAGATGTTGTTTTGTTTTGGAATTCAAGAATTGAATGAGCTGCTGGGCCTGCTCAGGCCTGCCTCTTAATTCATGTCTGGTTCTATTTATTTCTTCTTGTGCTATCTTGACTAACTCATTTTGCTCAAAAATAGCTTGAATCGAGGGCCAAATACCCTTTATTAATTCAATGATGTTGCCCCAAAGAATATCATTTATTTCGTTCAGAGGCTTTTCCAGTGAAAGATCCTTTTGCAAAGCCTCAACCAATTTTTCCAATCTTTTTATTTCCTTGAGGTTGTCAGCAGCTGTCTTTTTAGATGTGTCATATTTTTCCTCCAATTTTGTCAATTGCAATTTTGTTTCTTGGAGTTCTGTGACCCTTAGCTGCAAACTCTCCATCTGTTTTATTAAGTCCTCAGAATTCAAATTAGAAGTGTTTACCTGAGGTGGTTGTTCCTGCTGCTCTGTGGTTGTAGTACCTGTTGTTGAAGTCTGCTTGATTATTTCCTGTTCCTGCAATGCTTTTTCCAATTCCTTCTCTGTTTCATTTAGTCGCTCAGTCATACTCAAGAGCAACTCCATCATTTCTTCTTGTGAATTTCCTTTTATAACTTCCTGTGTCTGAGGGTGCCTCGAGGCTGGTAGTTTTAGCTGTTTTTTGAGTGCAGCTATATCATCCTCTTTCTTTTTTACCAATGCCTCAATACCTTTAATGTCTTTGGGATTGTGACCCAAACCAATAATTATCTCTTCTAGAGATTTTATTCTATTATCCTTGGCTTGTGAGGAGGCCTTCTCAATCTTCAATTGTGCAGTAGTATTATTCAAGGAATCTTGCAGCGTTAAAGATGCCATGGCTTTGTTGGTGAGAGTAGAATAAACCATTTCCCCTGTTTGTCTATGAAGCTCTATCTGATCCAGGGGATGGATATCTTTTGCTAAAACTTCAAAATTTGATCTGATGTAATCTGCTGCTGAAGTTGGCTTTGGCACCTTTGCTTTGAAGTGGCTCATTAGCATTTTACCTTGGGAAAGGTCAAACGCTGACATTAGCCTTTCTTGATTATGAGGAGCCATCTTCATATACTGATCATATACCTTCATTTTAAATGGATCATTCTTTGTTTTAATATTAATGAAGGTTCTTTTAATATCTCCAGTATCTGTCTTTGGCGGTCTGAAAGAAGATACTTCAGTGCTTAATTGCTTTTGTATCCCTTTCTGGCTTATGTTTGTTTCACTTGCTGTGCCTGTTTGCTGACTATCTTCCCTACCATCATCAAATACTTCATCTATAATTTCTACATCTGGAGGTGGAGCAGACTTGTGTTTCTTAGTTTGATAAACCTGTGAGGCTCCTTTTGAAGGAGTAGTATCTGGAGCCAGCCTTTTCTTCCCTATTTCTACATTTAGTGGAGTTTGCATTTCTGGAACTTGGATGTGTATTGCTGGTGTGGGAGAAGCCTGAGATGATTCTGGTACTTTGGAACTCTGTGGTTTTTCTGCCATGACCAAGGTTTCAATAACCTGAACTACAGATTCTTTTCCTTTACCCTTGGGTTCTGCTGCTACTGATGGACTGTCTTCCTGTAATGCTTGTTGTAGAGTAGCTGCTGAAGATGTGCCAATGTAAGGTACCTGCATTTGATCATACGTTTCCAGGTCAAAGTTCTTCTCAACATCTTTCATAATTTTATTCAATTTGTCAGCTCCACTTTCCTCTTCAACAAGTGTTCCTTTAACCCATTCATCTTGATTTGCATACTGTTCTAAATCAGGAATCCTGTGATGTACATAAGGAGATGACTTATTCTTTAATATTTTTTCACAAATGAAACCAAAGGGGTCATAAGGGACCCAACGGAAGGATGTCTGGAACTTCTTATCTAATAGATTTTCTGCTTCTCTCTCAGCTTCTCTAGAATTGCAAATGAAAGGACCTAACTGGCTTTTGATCCTTAACTGTGCTTTCTTCTTTATATTGCAAAAATGGATCACATCTGAATTATTCATCTGTCTAAAGTATTCCAAAGAAAAAATTCTCATTGGTACATATCTGGGTAACTTGAATGGATGTAGTTCACATCCATAAATCCTGATGACTGTATGGTTTTGGTACAAGTACCAATCCCCAACTTTATAACTCTTTGACAATTGCAAGGTCTTTCTAATTTCAATACTGAGTCTGGGGGGAGAAATTCCTATTAATAGAGTTGTAGCAGGATGTACAAACTGATCAATGAATTCTGAATAGGAGTAGGGAGAATCAGAGGAAAAATGAATGATGGGGGACCAAAAAATGACAGACCTGGGATTACCCTTAGCATCAAGTTTCTGTACAGGGAAAGGGAACCTGTCTGACTGATAATATATCATGAGATGATAGATAAATGAGGAGTACTTAAAAACTTTTTCAGTATCTAGCCTTAAAAATTGATCATGGATCTTGTTGGCAATGAAGGAAGCATAATCATATTTAATCTCAGGAGGCTGCCCAGGAGTAAAGATGGACAACAAAGCCAAAGTTATCTCATCTACATATTCACTGGTATTGAATCCTAAGACAAAGGATATTATGTTTACAACGAGCCTTCCCAATGTATTGAAATAGTAAAAACCATAGGGGGGAGCCCCTTTTGGCTGATGCTCAGGTAACATGAAATACTGACACATGGATTTTAACTTCTCTAGGGTTAACTGTCTGGTTTTCTCAATCAATCCTTCCATGGATAATGGTGCTAATTCTTGATCTGGCTCAAAGTGTAACATAGCATTGATAGCCTGAGGTGTGATGGGGAATAGAACACTTTGATCAGGAGCTATTACAGTCCTCCGTGCGGGATCATA
Source organism: Pinus albicaulis (assembly GCA_034641835.2). Classification (NCBI taxonomy): domain Eukaryota; kingdom Viridiplantae; phylum Streptophyta; class Pinopsida; order Pinales; family Pinaceae; genus Pinus; species Pinus albicaulis. The sequence goes on from CM076582.1 coordinate 83,945,245, forward strand.
GCTTGCCTGGCAATAATGAATGATTTCAGGGAAAATAAGGACTGAAGGAATAAGATACCTTGGGAGATTGGATTCCCACAACCCTATAAGATCTTGCCCCTTTGAGTGTTCGTCTCTGCAGCGACAGAAGCTCAAACGGGGAATTTCATCAAAATACAGGTCTTTTATTTGGAAATCTTCATCTATCAGAGGTAGATAGTCCAATTCCCGATGAGGAGCATTCAATGGAGTGATATTTAGAGCTGCTGGGATCTCCATTTTGGTTCTTGTGGATTCAAAATGGAGGTTTTCGTTTTTCTTACAGACCGGACGGGATTTCTGAAATGGAGGAAATTGGAACAATTTGCAGGTTTGGGGGGCAATTTCACAGGTTTAAAATCTTCAGGGAGGACTCAGCGATGATTTTTAACCACTTTTTCAGCGAAAAAACAAAGGAAACTGAGTTTTTCGTGCAGTCGGGGAGTAAAGGATAAATACCTGTTTTTAGACGGAAACTGGTTCTCAAACAGGTAACAGGCAATGGCGGAACTGCTCTTCAGCACGGGCGCAGCGGAATCTTGGGGCGAAATGGTCAATTACAGCGGAAATTTTGAAAATCGCAGCGGGAGCAACGTTCTTCTCAGAATAATGAAAATGACTAAAAAACACGAAAAATGGCTTATTTACAAGTTAAAAAGGGTTTTTTGTTTTTTTCGAGGTGTGACGTCATGGTAGTACGGGATGACGTGTGCAGAGTCGGGCGGTAAGTGGTAAGCGGGAAGTGCCCGCACCGCTTTTGGTCGAGGGCGGTATTGATCGCGGGGGGAGCGATTCCACAGAGCATTTGCCACGTGGATGTCTGACTTTTCAAAAACCACCCATCCCCTGCTGGTTAACATGCTGGCAAGGGATGGGCAGCGGGATTAATAATGACCGTTGATCTATGAATGGGTGATCCGACGGCTGAAGGGATGGGGAACATGAGGAGGGTTCAAAGGTGGGCCCGTCGGGTTTTTAAAAGGTTTTAACGCGTAATGTAATCACCCCGGGGAAATTTTAATAGGTGGAGAAGGTTGTTAATTAGTCCAGATGACTAATTAATCCCATGTGTATAATGAACAGGGTTGCAGCGGGGTTTGCTTAAGCGGAATGCCACGTGGACAGACCACGGTGGCGCAAAACTTTCGCAAAGTTTTATTGATGTTTTTGGTATTAAACACACATATTGTATGTCTAACGTTTTTATATATATTTTTTATTATATGATGAATTAATTAATACAATTATTTCACCATAGGGGCGGGATTAATGTTATAAAGATATATTTCACCAAAGGGTTTATAAAGCGGGGTTTTATTTTCAATGTGCGGGGATATAATACTTTGGTAAAACATTATAATAAAGGGGTTTTTTGGGGTATATACAAAAATGGATTTATATACTTAGGAAAGGGTATTTCACTAGGGATTTAATATAGTAGAATTAAATGTTAATATGGCAAAGGACAAGGAAAATCAAAACATCTTTGTACATCTAAGAAAGTGATAACTTGTGAAGTAAATGGCAACATTTTATCTTCAACACTTAAACTTAGAATAACAAGTTATTTTGAGGAATTTTTATGGAATGTTGCATCAGTTTCCTAAGTAAAATAGGATTTTACTTAGGAACAAATTGAAGGTGAATGATTATAATGATGAATTATCTCAAGCACTTAGGTCTTTTTGATCACTAGGGATTTAATATAGTAGAATTAAATGTTAATATGGCACAAGCACTTATGTCTTTTTGATCATTAGGCCGAGGGTCCGGTCCCTCCAGAAGTCAAGGAAATGCCTTGAGCCCCTTTGATCTTCAAATACCTTAGTCCTTTGGGGGAAATTAGTAAAACTTTTGAGGGGAAAGTGATAAGGGAAGTTAATGAATTTGACTTTGCTTGCTGTGATTTTCCAGTGTATTTCATGCTTCAGTACTTATGATGAAAGTAAATGATTAACTAGCATGTAGCAGCACCATTCATCAGATAACACTTTGCAGCATCATCTACCTACCCTATCTATTAAACACTACCATTTTCTCTTCTTTATTAGGGTGCATTTAGACTTGCAAACCCTGATCACTCTTTTTCTTTTTACATGATGAATCTATCTATTTCTACCCTTATTACATCCAAGGGCTCAGATTAAGCTGTTGAGCACCTTTTTATTTACTCTACCTATCTACTTATCTGCCAAGATTAAACTATTTGGCTAGATATTTATTCTCTAATCTACAACATGAAATTGAAATATGACTAAGCCAAGTTTAAACAGTTTGACTTATTCATGAATTGTGGCAAAGCTGCACACAATTGCTTTATTACAAAAATGAAATAGTAGTGGCATTTAGATTTGCACACTTTCCTTGGTCTATTTTCTGTTTGGGGTTCATTTCTTTTACTTTTTTGACCATTTTATTCTTTTTACCCTTTGATCTTTCTTTTAGGGTATACCCTCTTTATATTTTTTAAATTTTTTGATTTTTTGGTTTTCAAGAATATGGAACACCTTTGCTCAAGTAAGAAGGTTTGAACATATTCCATAGTTCAATCAAGACAATCATGAAAGATGAAACCTATTGGTATAGGAGGCTAACAGCAGGTACAACACCGGATGAGAAATTTGTTACTATAGGGGCAATCAATGACTATAGTTGTGATCAAGGAGAAATTCTTGATTATTCTTCATTTCAAGAAGTTGAGTGTTCAGCACAATTGGAGATGAAAGCATTAGACAAAGAGGAATTACTCCAAGGAATCGGTAAAAGAAATTTTTCGAGAGGCCGATGGAATGCGGTGGATAGAATGAGTGATGTTGATGTACAACCAGTTCAAGATTCTTTCAGAGTTTGGAAACCAGAAGAATGGGTATCAGTGATTCTACACAACTCTGTAATTCCCGAAATAAAGATGTTGTGGTATGGAAAAGCGAGAGTTACATTCAGTAGTATTCTGAAAATACTATTATGGAAATTATGTGCAAAATTAAAAAATGGAGTTGATACTTGAAAATACTGACGGCAAAACATAGTTTGGAATCCTGGAGGGAGCAAGTCATTGAGGCTTGTGGCTGTCGCATTATTATAGAAAAGTGACAGACCTCATAGACAAGAGTCTATGGAAACTTCTCTACATGGGGAGTCTGATGCAGGAGCATCCTGCCTAATTTTCATTATTCATTTGTGTGATTTAGGGGGTGATGTTTTTTTTAATTATTTTATAAATTATGTACATTTTAAAAAATAAATTGAGAGAAAATATGAGTGTGAGGATTATTGTAAATATTCTCTTAATTAATTGAGAATATGAGTGGAGTTGGGTTGGATAGATATTTTAGGGATTAAGACCTCCTTAAATGGAATTTAGTTGAGTCAAAGGAGGAATACATCTATTTTAGAATTTGGTTGAGTTATTGGTAGGAAATCATGGATTTAAATTAATCCACAATTATGAATAAATATGAGGTTTGTGTGAGGATGAAAAACAGAGAGATATAGAGAGATTTAGAGAGAAACGGTGTGAGAGTTCATGTAAAGGGCGAGAGCCAAGAGGCTCACAAATGTAATATTTGGGCAGTTGGTTTGAATCTAAAATTCTTGTTGTTATTATATACCAGTATTTTGTTTATTGTTTGGCTCTCTCTTCATATATATTTTGAATTGACTCTAAATGGTTTTAATGAATATTTTTTATGATGATTTCATGTCATTAGGAATTCACTCTTTATTGTGCACAAGTATTTTGATTTATTGCATATTCCCTGCATCACCAGATACAGGAGACGTTCCTCTTCTGGTGAGGTATTCAGAAGCAATTCAATATCTAATTTGAGTGAAGGAATTTCACATTCAATTGGCAAGGTTGCCTCAAGGCCATATACTAACTGAAATGGAGGGAATCTAGTAGAATTCTTGGCCGAGGTTTGGTACGCCGAGAGAGATAAAAATAACATGAGATCCCATTTTGACTTGTGCATCCCAATAGTGCATTGAAGCATAGTAACTAAGAATTTATTTACTGCTTCAACTTGGCCATTAGCCTGAGGGTAATATGGAGTTGAGTTTTTGTGACGCAAGCCCAACTGAGAATTCATCTCAGCCATCATGTAATGGAAAAAATGAGAGCCATGGTCGGTGACAATGGTTTGAGGAATGTCGAACTGAGCGATAACATGATTGAAGAGAAATTGAGCCGTAGTTTTACTGTTAGCAGCATATGTAGGCATCGCCTCAACCCATTTAGTGAAGTAGTCAACAACGACGATGATATAAGCATGCCCTTCTAGGCCAAGTGAGGGTTACATGTAATGAAGTCAATTCCCTATTTCGAAAACGGGTCGACGGTAACAACTGGGTGTAACGGTGTGGGAAGGGCGTGCACCTTCCGTTGGTAAATATGGAAAACATGGAATTTACAGACGGTAAGAATGTAGTCTTTGAAAATAGAAGGCTAGAAATAACCAGCATGAAGAATGCGCGCCTGTAATATTCCCAATTAGCCATGAGCTAGTTGGAATATTCGTTTTTGTTTTTCCTTTCTTGTTTAATGAATAAGAGGATATGGAGATCCATAAATCTCTTTAATATGAATAAAATCAATTCCAATGTGAAAGGAAGACATCTTGGAAGCTTAATTAAGGGCCCTTATGTGTGAAAAGGGGTTGGAACACCTTGACTAGGTCAACTTTGACCGAATCAATAGCGTTGTCATGGAGGAGTGGACATTTATGGAGAGACAATGCAGTTTTAGATGGAGACTCTTTGCATGGAAGTAGTTTCATTAATGAATGGGGATTAGGGTTTGGAAGCTCATTTCTTATTTAAGGAAGAGGATGGCAGCCATATTATTCAGTTTATGATATGTTTATGTTTTAATATATTTTATGTTTAGACATATAGCTCTCTTCAACTGTTTAGCTAAGATTGCAGTGTTGTTTAGCACAGGGTGTTCCTGATTGGGAATCCCACCTCTTTCCTTGAGAGTCCTCTTGGAAGAGAATTTCATTATACTTCCACATTCAGGCATTACTCCAAGCTTCATCTTACATTTACAGCATAGATCCTTTTGAGGATTGAGTTGTGTTGCAGGTTGCAGCAGTGGAGAACATATTTAGGTCACTTCATGCTTATTTTCAGTGGAGAAGGGATCCTTTCCATTGGGAGGACATTAAGGAAGGCCCTTGAGCCTTATTGCAGCATTTGGCATCATTCCACTTATTTATTTTCCCCTACAGTTTCTTTATTTATTGGACTGCGTTATTTTGAGGGAGGAGTTGCAGGGTTGTTTCAGTACACCATTTTGGGAGGAGGTTTTCTAGAGAAGCGGTCAACCTTTCATCTAGAGAGTCTATTGGAGGAGGATATATTCTTTGGCACATCATATCAACCACACCCTTTGAGTTTATATGTTGCAGTGAATCTTCAGCCCTAGGAATTTTGTAATATTCCTAATTAGCTCAAGCTAATAGGAATATACAATTTTGTTTTCATTTTCTTGTTGCAAGAATAAAATTGTAAAGGAGGATAAATTAAACTCCTCAAACAGCAAAATAAATCAATGCCCATGTGAACAAGGCTAAATCTAGGCTGCCTTAATAAAAAACCCTTATGTGTGAAAGGGATTAAGTCATTTCATTGGGTCAACTGGACCAAATCAACAGCATTGTCTGGATACATTGAATCACCTAGATGCACAACACAGTTTTAGTTGGAGGCTAATCATGTGAATGCAGATAAATAATTGAGATGGTTTAGGGTTTGGCAAGGTTTCCATATTATTTAAGGAAGAGGAGGACATCATGAGAAGGTTTTTTGAACATATTGTTTTGGAAGACCATGTCTGTTTAGACATTTCTCATTCTCTTGGTTTTTTAGCAGAGAATAGTGTTTTTTAGCACTGGGTGTTCCTGATCGGGAATCCCACCTCTTTCCTTGAGAGGCCTCTTGGAAGAGTCTTTTGTTTCTTGTCCACTATCAAGAATTTGGCCAAGCTCTTCTTCCAACTACAACACAGATCCTCTTGAGGGTTTGGTTGTCTTTGTAAGCTACAACAAGTGGAGGCTATATCTATCCATATCTAGGCCAATCTAATGCCTCTTTTCAGTGGGAGAGTCTCCTATCCCCTTGGCAAGAGTGTATTGGATCATCTGAGCTTTAGATCCATACCTTGGCATCAGGCCAAACTGTTCATCAAGTCTACAATGCATTTTTTCTTCCAGGACTGCGTTATCTGCAAGAGGAAAGTTGCAGGGAGTTTTGGCAAAATTTTAGGAGTGATCTCTAGTGATGGGAATCTGCCTTTCACTGTGGTGATCCATGGATTTCTGTTCTTATCCATTTCATATTCAGATCTGATCTGAATAATCCTGTATAAGCTTCAGAAATTCTGAAAAAATCTGCAGATCTACTGCATGAGATCTCAAATCTACTCCATATGCTTCATGTTTTGTTGCAAACCCCAAGGGGTATGTAAAATAGAGACAGTCTAGTGTACATATCTGATATAGATCTGATATTTGTACACATATCTGTTCTAGATCTGAGTGTAACCTACAACTTCTGTATGCTCAATAAAATAACGTTTTCAAGCCTTTTGCAGTGAAATACATTGTTGTAGCACCTCTTTAAGAGGGTTTTATTCACAAAAGTCTTCTATATTTCTCATATAAATTGTATGGACCACATTGTAAATATGATTTGCTGATGTATGAGCTATTTTTGAGCCTCCATATTGGCCTCCTGGTCACATTTTTCTGAACTACGTTATTTCTAAACCAATGTTGTTTAATATTGCTACAGTGCCTTCCTTGGGCATTTTCCAACTGCACTAGGTGTGGGGAGACCTGTTTAACCCACCTAGAAGGATTTTTTTTTGAATCCATCTTGGATTCAAGTCTTATATTGTCAGATCTAAGGGATCCAAGGTTTGGTTTCCAATCCTAATGCATACATTCCTGAAAAATGCGTTTTTCAGGCATGCCTTGATAGCAGTCCCATTTTGGGGATATTACAGTGGTATCAGAGCCACTTTCTTGGCACAACCTATGCTTTCTTTGAAAGAGCCAATATTTCTTTTCATGAAAAGAAGAGACTGAAGAAAAACATGAATTACAGTGAAGACAAATAATACAAGGGTCCAAACCCTTTATCTGGAAGATTGAAAGGGAAAGAGTTCTCAAAAACTCTATTCCAAACTATGCATGAGCTGAGGAATGAAATACAAGTAGATATTTTGAAAAGGTTTTCACATGAAGGAAGCACCACTACTTCATATGATGTGTGTGAGCATTCAACCACACAATCTGATCTACAACGTTGTAGCGTGCCTACATTCCTTGCAAGAGGAGAAGAAGAAGGAGAGACACTGTTAAACACCATGTTAAGACACACACATGGTGTATGAGGAGAATAAACACACACACACAACAAGAAACTCAACACAGTGGAGGATAAACGTGTAGCTCATATTTTCCATTATACAAAGATGTACATTTATAGTACAATGGTGTGACTCTTGGTTTCATATTCCAAGGTCACTTGGACTCCATTGTGACTTTTCACATTCCACACCTACCCATGTAGGATTAGGTGTTCCAACATCCCCCCTTAATCCGAAGGGGTATGTGTGAGTCGAAGAAAAGAGTTGTAATACAAATCTGCAAAGTATACATGACAGCACTTGGGCTGAATCAACTCTCTGAAATGTTGGAAAAAAGAGGTGGTTTTAGGATGACCACAAACACTGGAACACAATGCATGTTGCAGTTCTAGGAACTCTTCCAAAACTGGCAAGAAGCTGAATGCTTCTGCTAGAGGAATTGTCCCTCATAAAAAAGGGAGACCTTCGACCTAAAATAAGGGAGGTCTACTACCTGTGGTGGTTTTAGGTTGTCCACCAACCAAAGATGATGGTTTTAGGTTATCCACCAACCGAAAATGATGGTTTTAGGTTGTCCACCAACCAAAGATGATGGTTTTAGGTTATCCACCAACCGAAAATGATGGTTTAGGTTATCCACCAACCAAAGATGATGGTTTTAGGTTATACAATCGAGCATGCTCATAGGCATCGCAGTGTCTCTGGCTACATCTACGAATCTGGAATGACGAATTGTGGCTTAGGCTCGCTTGAACTGCTGGCTACAACTCTGAACATGGAATGAGAGATTGTGGCTCGGGCTCGCTTGATCTGTCGTCGAAGCTTGTACATGACCACCATTTTCCCCCCTGTCAGGGACAAGGTGAGATGATGGCGAAAACTCAACTGCAAGTTTGCTCAATATTCTTGAACAAGTTCTAACATGTGTCGTAAACATCTTCTTGGCTGCTAATGCCCATTGCCAAGAAGCGATCCATCCAAGATGAATCTTGGTTCTTGCAGGAGGCTTGTGTCTGAAGCATCTGTCTGAAGAATGGGTGTGCCGACCACAGTGCTTGCATGGATGAAGATCAAAAAAGTGATCTTTCATATGGCCAACTCGATCACAGTGTTGGCATTTCTCAATCTGTTGTGGAAGTGGAACAGGATCTGGAACAGCTGCAGGTGAACTGTCATACATGAATCCGGCACTCTGAAATATGATAGGCTTGGTGTAGTCTGGAATATGAAAGGACACATCCTTGTCATATCCAAGACCAGTTCGGTGCTTGTTGTGGACAAGCTCTTCCCAAGGTCTGATGATGGGCTTGAGAAGTGCAGGTTGAACTGCTGCATCTGCATGTACATCTGCTCTAGTACAATGAACTGAATGGGAATCATCTGGAACTTTATCTTCTTGCTGCTGATGGGAGTCAATCTCAATCTTCTGAACAGAAACAGGTTCAGAATGGTGACTCTTTTGCTGAAGTTCTTCTTGTTGGAGCTGAGATTCCAACTGCAAAAACTCAATCTTTTCATGTGCATCTAGCAAACAACTCTGAATGTTACATAGAGCATCCTTGCTCATTTTTATCACATCATCAACATTTGAATGAATGAGGTCATTCAACAACACTAATGCCTCATTTATTTTAGCCATTTCAACAACTTAGGCTCAAAAAATGAAAGGGTGTCGGCTTCAACCGAAAATGCACCCGTTTATAATGTGATTCAACAACAAATACAAATGACTCAAGGAATTCTCAGAGTACAAAGTGTGCTCCTCAAATGATGGAGGGAAATCAACAATCCAACAACTCAAATACTGATTATGAATGAAGAAGCAATGTTCACTCACAATACAATGTCAGTTCAATACAATATCTCTGCAAAATATGTGCAGCTGAAAACACTATGCAGCTGAATTTTTCTTCAAATAGCTGTTTTGCAATGATGGCAAACTTGTCTTCAAATGTTCATTTCTTCAAAAAATCACCCTCATGTCAATGCCACAAATCATAAAATGTCAATTCTGCAATTTCTTTTATATATTCAGTCCATCTACTCACATGTCATTTCCTTCATTTCTGCTGTTCATTTCTCTCTCTGCTGTTTTTTTTTTTAATTAATTAAAAATTAATTAAAAAAAAGAGAATAATTAAAAATGAAAGGGAATGGGATTAATTAAAAGGGATGGAATTTAAAAAAAGAGGGAAATTGATTGGGATGGGGGGTATTGTATTTATATGGAAGGGTGGTTTATTAATGGGGGAGGGGGTGGACTATTATATGGAAAGGTATTTATAGGAGGGAATTTTATTAAAAAATGATATTAATGAATAATGGAGATTAATTATATGGAGGGATTTTTTTATTTTTAAATTTTAACAATTGAACAAAACAAATTTTAGGAAAAATTTTGAAAACAGGATTGGGAAGGCCCAAAGGCGGGTGAGCGTATGTGTGAAGGCTGTAAGGGAGGGCCGAGAGGCCAGGGTTGAGAACTAGGGGCTCGAGCGCTGTGTGATAGCAACCGTGTGATAGCAGGTGTGAGCACAAGGATGAGGGGTCAAATTGGAGGGCCGGATATGCAGAAGGGGAGTCGAGCGTCGAATTGTGGGAAAGGGGAGGCGAAACGCGTGGGATGGGAGTGCGGATATTGATGGCGGTATTAATATGGGAGAGCGGTATCGTGGGTAGGTACAAAGCGTTTGGAAGCGGGTAGGGTGAAGGATGGTAGGGGCGTAGGGAGTGTGCAGAGCCGTAGGTTGAGTGGCGTTGTGAGGTCGAGGGAGATGTGGATTAATAGCGAGGGTTTGGATGAGCGCTGGAGAGATAAGGATTTGCAGAGCGTAGGGAAGAGGGTTTGCTATTGGGAAGAGGTGTTGTGAGGCGAGGGTCGATGTGTTGAATGTTAAGGTTTAGTGTAGGTGCAGAGTGGGAAAGCGAGGTTCGAGTGAGTAAGGCAGAGGGACGGGGAAGGGCCGGCCAAAGGCGTGTGAGGAGTTTGCGTATTGTAATGGCGTAGAGCAGGATATGATATGTATGAGCGATGGGTATGGACGGACGTAGAGCTGTGTAAAAGGGCAGAGTAAGGTGTGGAGAGCGCTATAGAGTATGCGCAGGTAAGAGATATGAGGAACGGGTCGTATGGCAGTTGCAGGGATTTTTTTATTTTTATTTTTATTTTTTCAAACAGCAGAGAGCAGGAACTTATCATTAAAACATCAGCAGAATTTTTAAATGTATAGCAGCAGGATTGGAGAGTTTTCAGAATCTTGTAGACTTGGAGGAAAAATTAATTTATCCAATAGCCCAGCAACAAACGAACTCAGAATTCTCAGAAATCTTCCAATGAAAACTCAGAAATATTTCCAGTGAAAACCCATAAACTTGTTCAGAAACCAAATATAAATCGTATCCAGCAGCTCTTCAAAATGCAGAATTTAAAATGCAGACATTGCAGGAAGAAATAAACCTTCAGATGTGCAGTGCTGCTTGCTGCTCTTCTTCCAAACAAATGTTGAATGCTTCCAATTTCTGAATGTTGCTCCTTCTCCAAGACACTTTTGAATGACGGCAAAAACTCTGATTGCTGCAAAAACTTTGAGTGCTGCAAAAAATGTCAAGAATTTTTGCAGATATGCACAGGCCATAAACACAAATGGCTCACTCAATTTGGAGTAGGGCCAGCAATCGCCCGCTCTGATACCATGTTAAACACCATGTTAAGACACACACATGGTGTATGAGGAGAATAAACACACACACAACAAGAAACTCAACACAGTGGAGGATAAACGTGTAGCTCATATTTTCCATTATACAAAGATGTACATTTATAGTACAATGGTGTGACTCTTGGTTTCATATTCCAAGGTCACTTGGACTCCATTGTGACTTTTCGCATTCCACACCTACCCATGTAGGATTAGGTGTTCCAACAGACACCAAAAGAGGAGACTCTTGGTGACTATCTCCAAGAATATGAATCTCATTCTAAAATATTCAAAGAGCATCTAATCTTCCCGGTGTTTTGTCAACTCAAAGAAGAGAGAAGATCCAGCATAAACATGAGAAGAAGAGGGTGCATGCAGCACACCTTGGGTAGAACTTTCCTACCTACATTTGATGGATCACCTGAAGACTCAGCCAAGTCTTGGGTGAAGAAGCTGGACACTTATTTTCAGCTACATCATGTTTTTGAAGAAGAATCCATAAGAGTAGCAGCGATGCACCTCCAAGGTAAAGCTTATGCCTGGTGGTTATTTGAGTCTTCTTCATTGAAAAATGTAAACATCTCTACTTATGCAAAGTTCACTAGGAGGTTAGTGAAAAGATTTGATTCTATGCCATCTGAAATTTCTGTGGGTAAACAAACTAAGCCCAAGAAATCAGAACCTTTGCATGATATGGAAAGATCCATGAAGATAACTCCATTTCAGAACATTGTTGAAGGCGTTAAAGATCTGCTACATGATTTTCCAAGGGAAAAGGCCCCACTTCAGCAAGAAAATTCTTCTCAAGAAGAAGACATGCGTGTTCCTTTTTCAAGGAGATATCAAGAGAAAGGATCTCTTATTGATGAAGCATACTCCATTGATGCGGAGAAGAAAGAAGAAGAGCTGAAAGGTTCCTCCAGCGCTGTGACAGCAGGAGGAGATCTATTTTTATTGAGAGGTGGAGATGAAACCATTGCTTCCACTAAGAGGGCTCTTGTATCTTTGCAAGAAGGCCCTAAGGATCCTATACATGGAGAGGATAAGAAACATGTGTCTATGATGATAGACAATGAGACAAAACAATGGAGGGAATGTGTTCCAACATTGCATCCAATTTTTGGAACACACACTATGATATATCAGTCCTTTGTGATCAAGACTCTTGACACCAAGGAGATGATGGGTGTTCATGAGTTAATTGCATCTAAGGAGGGCACCTTAGACTATGAGATCTTGCAGAAGGGGTGTGATGAAGAAGAAGATGGGGGAGTTGCTCCAATTTTCCCTTATCATGATACTTCCACACAGAAATCAGAGATGGGTTTGCGTAGTGGAAGTAGTCATAATATGTTCCCATCTATTGTTCACATGGGAATGAGCCATGAGACATCATTATCTTATGGTATACCACCTGGGATACCACCTGATTCAGATTTTATGAAAGATGTTTCATGCATTGGTGCTCCTTTCATAGATCCAAGGAGGAAGGGAGCACCAGAATACCATGCTACAACGCTGAAAGTATGGGGAAAGTACAAGGAGAGGGAGCACATTTTTCCCTTAACATCACTATCCATTCTCTCATCTCATACTGTGCTGAGAAAATATGTTGCAAGGATGAAGGATGACACCAGCATGAAGCAAGGAAGGGAATCCTTGAATCAGAAGGAAAACTTGTTTGGAGGATCCTCTTCCATACATGATGAGAGATGGTGGTCACGCATAAATAATTTGGAAAAACCAAGGAGGTTTTGGATAGATGATAGCCTTCCATGGGAGATTAAATTCAAAGAACTTCAATTTTCTTTTGAGCATGTGCATGTGCAAGGAGGGCAGCAAGGAAGGAATGGCAACCTTCCACTTTTTACCTTTGGCATGGGAGATGTCAAGGAGGATAAAAATGGGAAGCTTGGCTTTCCAACATACACCTTTGACATGGGACATGTCAAGGAGAAGAACAACAACATGGCATACACTAAATATGACACATTATCAGTGCTGTCATTGTTGGGAACATTAGATCCCTATTGGAAATCCCAACTGCTGGTGGAATATTCCAAGGATATTCATACTTGCATGATTCTTGATGACTTGCTGCATGAGGAGAGATATTCAATTCTTGATGGGGTCATCTATAATAATGGTAGGATCTTCTTGTCTAGAGCTTCCAAGCTCAAGTATAAGTTACTACAAAGGGCTTATGAAGAGTTCTATTTCAGCCACACATATTCTATGAAGTTCAACAACATCATCTTGAGGAGATATTATTGGGAGGGAATTGAAAGAGAACTATCTCAGCATTGTCAAAGATGCATGAACCTTGTGGAGATGGAGCAGCAACAAGACTCTAGGATAGAGTTATTTTAGCCAACTCTCCCTACCTTGGGGGGAGGAGAAAGATCCATACACCACTCCACTTGTATAAGGAGAACTTTGGGTGAAGAACATACATATGTAAATCATGTTTCATTTTCTGTTTGTATGTATTATTTCACTATTTTTATGCAGACCATGACTCCAAGGAGGAGTGGTACATCTTGTAGATCTCATGGAAAAAAATGGGCCACAAACATTTCTGAATTTGGCCACTCCCTTGGAAGGAAAAGGGAAATTTTGCAACATGATGGGTGCTTCCCAAAGGCACCAAATATATCTCACACTTTTAGTTATGGTGAGATTGTATTGGAAACGAGTAAGTGGTGGGAAAACCACTTACCACATCTAGATTTGATGCAGGCAGGCGATGCTCTGTGCTGGTTCCACATATGGGACTATGATGCACCTCCATGTGTACACAATTCTGTTTGTTTGTACATTGTTTTGATCCCCTATATTGATGATGTAATTGTACTTTTTATGGGGATGTATGGAGGAAGGAGGGAAGGCATGCATGTGCCCTATGGGATGAATACACTCCCTGTACTTTTTGTCTTATATTTTAGGCAGGGAATTGGGCAAACCATGATTTTTTCATATGATTTATTGTTTTCTTATGAGATGAGCTGTTTTCATCTCATGATAACATTGTTGGAAAAAATCATGGATGGATGGATTGGTGATCACTTAGCTTATGGGATAAGCTTATCATTTGTTTGTGTCACCAATGGAGGAGGAAAGGAGTTGCAACACTCACCTTATTAGTTTCTTGAGGACAAGAAACATTTTAGAGGGGAGGACTTTAATATTCCTAATTAGATCAAGCTAATAGGAATATACAATTTTGTTTTAATTTTCTTATTGCAAGAATAAAATTGTAAAGGAGGATAAATTAAACTCCTCAAACAGCAAAATAAATCAATGCCCATGTGAACAAGGCTAAATTTGGGCTGCCTTAATAAAACACCCTTATGTGTGAAAGGGATTAAGTCATTTGACTGCGTCAATTGGAGCAAATCAATAGTGATGTCTCGATACATTGAATCACCTAGATGCACAACACAATTTTAGTTAGAGGCTAATCATATGAATGGAGCTAAATCATTGAGATGGTTTAGGGTTTGGCAAGGTTTCCATATTATTTAAGGAAGAGGAGGACAACATGAGAAGGTTGTTGAACATATTGTTTTGGAATAACATGTCTCTTTAGACATTTCTCATTCTATTGGCTGTTTAGAAAAGAATAGTGTTGTTTAGCACTGGGTGTTCCTGATCAGGAATCCCACCTCTTTCCTTGAGAGGCCTCTTGGAAGAGTCTTTCATTTATTGTCCACTATCAGGAATTTGGCCAAGCTCTTCTTCCAACTACAACATAGATCCTCTTGAGGGTTTGTTTGTCTTTGTAAGATGCAGCAAGTGGAGGCTAGATCTATCTAGATCTAGCCCAATATAGTGCCTCTTTTCAGTGGGAGAGTCTTCTATCCCCTTGGCAAGAGTGTATTGGATCATCAGAGCTTCAGATCCATACCTTGGAATCATGCCAAATTTTTCATCAAGTCTACAACACATTTTTTCTTCCAGGACTGCGTTATCTACAAGAGGAAAGTTGTAGGGAGTTTTGGCAAACTTTGAGGAGTGATATCTAGTGATGGGAATCTGCCTCTCACTGTGGTGATCCATGGATTTCTGTTCTTATCCATTTCATATTAAGATCTGATATGAATAATCCTATATAAGCTTCATAAATTCTGAATAAATCTGTAGATTTGCTGCATGAGATCTCAGATTTACTCCATATGCTTCATGTTTTGCTGAAAACCCCAAGGGGTATGTAAAATAGAGACAATCTAGCGTACAGATCTGATATAGATCTAATATTTGTATACCTATCTATTCTAGATCTGTGTTGTAACCTACAACTACTGTATGCTCAATAAAATAACGTTGTCAAGCCTTTTGCAGTGAAATGCATTGTTGCAACACCTCTTTAAGAGGGTTTTCTTCACAAAAGTCTTGTATATTTCTCTTATAAATTGTATGGACCACATTGTAAATATGATTTGCTGATGTATAAGCTATTCTTTAGCCTCCATATTGGCCTCTTGCTCACATTTTTCTGAACTACGTTATTTCTAAAGCAGTGTTGTTTAATATTGCTGCAATCCCTTCCTTGGACATTTTCCAACTGCACTAGGTGTGGGGAGACATGTTTAACCCACCTAGAAGGATTTGTTTTTGAATCCCTCTTGGATTCAGGTCTTAGATTATCCGATCTAAGGGATCCAAGGGTTGGTTTCCAATCTGTTGTGACCAGCAACAACCCCCCTTTTATTTAATATTAGTAATAATACTAAATAAATGGGGACCCTTAGTTAAAAAATCCAAAAAATCAATTAGGATTTGTTTTTCCTTTTCAAAATAAAACTTTCTGTCATAAACTTAGGGAAATACCTTAGAAAGAACCTTAAGAAACACTTAAGTTTATGATAGATTACAATAAAATTGTTCTTTAAACAAAATAGCGCATCCATCGCAAAATAGTAGATATCTTTTGAAAAACTGAGATTGCGATTTTGCAATTTTGCGATATTGCGCAGGTCGCAGATCACATAGCGCAGAAAAGGGAAATCTTAAACAAATACTTTTGCACTATTTGCGATATGCGCTTTTGCAATATTTGCGATGTGCGCTTTTGCGCTATTTCGCAATTTGCGCTTTTGCGCTATTTGCAATTTGTAATGGTTAAGTTTTGCGATTTTGCGATATTGCGATATTGCGCAGATCGCAATGTCACAGATTCATAAAAGCACGTTTTTCAAAGAAAATCTTCCCACATATCAATATATGTTATGCGCTATAATGATTGGATTAAATGAATGGATTGTCAATTAATGGAAAATGAGATTTTGTTTTGATTGAAAGTCATTTCACGTTATAATAATATATTTCATCCGCCTTTGCATTTAAAACAATCTCATCACCTTTCTCATGCCATTACTCTCATTTAACAAGTAAAACGCAGGCAAGAAGGAACAAACGTCTATACAAAGCTTTCACTAAACAATATGGGTAAGAAAGAGAAGAGCTCGAATTCTGAAAACAGAGAAATGGCTTCACTATATGCAGACACCACTTGCAATAAGGATGTCGGTATATCCACTTGGGAAGGAATGTATAATTTGTTAGAAGAAGAAAATCCTGTGGTGATGAAGGTTGCGGCTACAGCAGGTTCTAGTAGTAAATCTGAGGCAACCCTTAAAGAACTGGCTTGTTCATTTCTGCATAGAATAGCGGCAAGGCCGAGGATTCTTCCGTATACAAACATGGTGAAATGGGTGCTAGACAGCACCGATATTTCAGACAGACAATTCAGAACTCCAGCTCAAGAGCTAATCGGGTCATTCACCATGAAAGATTTGAGGCTGATGTATCAGTTGCCGGATCCTCAGGTGACTTATAATAAGCAATTCATAGAGGATTTTGCCAGAGAACATGCGAATTTGTCAGAATGCACACAGGAGTGGACCAAAAGAGATGAACCGTTGAAGAAAAACAAACACGGACGGACAGTACCAAAAACGAATATTTTAGACGCTGTTCACAAAGTTCAATATCCAAGTGGGCAATTTGACACAGTTTCTACCACAAGATAGGGTATGTGAGTTTGCCAAATTATCCCCTATAGAGCTTTTAGAAGTGACTGAAAAAGCTGTTGGAGATCAGGAGCCCTCAGGGAAACATAAAGCTCTTATTGAGAAAATTCGGGAGTTGAAGAGACTTGAAATAACTGTAAAGAAAAATGAAGAAACATTGACCAAATTCAAGGCACTTAATGCTGAGCAAGAAAAATATGTGGAGCGTGTTCGGCAAAGAGAAAAATTACTGCGAAAGATCGAATCTATAAAGAAGAAACTACCTTGGCTAAAATATGATATGAAAAAAAATAAAAAGGAGAAAATGGCAAAGCGAAATTGAGATGAAATTGCGAAATTAATAACAGAGCAAAAAGCTCCAATAGAGGAGAATGCACAAATCAGAAGGGCAGAGAAGGCAGCAGAGGAGGCGGCTATAGCGACAAACACTCTTACTGATTGTGTAAATGATAATTTACACAAAGCTAATTTGATTTCAGAAACTGTTACAGGATATCTCCCACAGGCACATCAACTGCAAATAGAATGGAGGCAAAAGGCAGAAGAAAGAGAAAAATCAATCCAAGGGCTGACAAGATTAAATTGGGACTCATACTGGACATACTTAGTGAAGCCACACAGTCAGCACAGTGCGCTTAATTGTATCATCAATTCTACAGAGAATATTGCACCTACACTTGCCGACTCTGTCTTTTCAGGACAGTTGAATTCTGAAGTCGGTCAACCACATCTTCTCAAAACTATGCTAGATTCCTGCAAGTTTAAAGATCAAGTTCATAGATAGTTAGATTTAGTTTTAATTTTACTGTATTTTAGCCTAGGAAAAGGACGGTCATTAAACCGAATCCTTAATTTTTGTAATAGACTATTTCTGGATTTAGCTAAGCAGTATTTAAACCCTTCTCATGCATTTAGAGAAGGGTCCCGGATCTTAATATTTTTGACTTGGAGATTACATTTCTGTACTCTACTGTCTTATATATTTTTAAAAGGATCACATCTGGTGATTTTTATGCGGAATTATCTTTGAAGTGTTGCATTTCTGTACCTTGGAATTTGATTTTGCATCAGAGTTACTGGATTAGAGTATCAGATTTCATTTGAAAGTCTTCAATATGAATGAGGTATTTCTATCTGTTCACTATTGATTTCTTTTGTCTTATGATATCCGCTTTAAAATTTGCTATCATTTATATATATTTGGTTTTCACAACGTTTCTTTTTATATATAATTTCTGAGAATAATTGAAACGTTATCTTTCGTTAAGTATATATAGATGGTATACAATGATGAATGCAATATGCTAATACAACTCTGTTTAATTTCTTAAACAGATTTATCTTTATTTGTTTCTACACATTTCAATTTAAATGATAATACATTTTTATGGTTATTGTTAAATTGGAATAATCTTAAGTTGTATTCACATATAATTGCCCAGGTTAGTGTTAGAATTTCTTTATCAGTATTTAGTTTAAATTAAATAGTTTTATTTCAGTCAATTTAGTCCCACTTTCACCCATCCAAATGAACCCATCACCAACCCATTTAGTTATAAGGAAACTGGTCCTTTAAATCCAGTCGGAGCCACCATACCAAACGGAAAAGGAGTTGTCCTAAGGTCCCGACCGAGTGGTTTTCCCCAATGTTTGAAGCAGAGATTTTCTATGCTTCAACATTTTTGGCGCTAGAAGGAGGGCCTGAGCTATGAATGGCAAGTAAATCTTTACCCACAAGCCATTCTGAGAGCAAAACACCCTCATCAACTTCTTCAATTTCTTCTGAAATACAAAATCCTATAGAAGAAATTGAGAAGAATATTCAGACACCCACTACCAAAATCTCAAAACAATCAGACAATCAAACTCCTGAGTCTCCTGAAGTTCAAGATCTAATTCATAAATTGAAATGATTCTCATTATCCCTTGAGGAGTCTGAATCATCTGAAGGTAGTGTAAGCTCAAAATTTGTTTCTTCAAAACCTCTTACTAAGCTTCAAAGTGAAAAACTTGGTATTTCTCTGAAAGAATTCCCTTTACCTAGCAGAGTCAAGACAAGAAAAACTCAATCGGAATCAGTAAGTGATATAGGTTCTTCATCTCATATTCAATTACCTGTTTCCGAAACCCCAACTCAACAAAGTACAGTTGTTTCCACATCATCTCCTCAATCATCATCAATCTCAACATCATCTATTCCAACAACTTCTATTCAAACACCACCAGCTTCTACTACTCATCCAATAGTTGTTCCAATAATGGCTAGACCATGGGCTACTCCAGGAGCGGTCAACATGCTTGCACCTTTACACGATTTACCTGACAATCCTGGAAAATGGCTTCCAAAGTTTAGTCCAGATCTTAACATTCAAGCTGAAGAACATATCAATAACTTTATACTGGCTATAAATTTGAATGGAGTCGTACATGAAGATGTTGTAGTCAGACTATTCCCTTATACTCTTCAAGGGGCAGCAGGATCCTGGTACTTTTCATTACCATCAGGATCCATAACAAGTTGGGCCATTTTTGCAGATCATTTTTTAACCAAATTTGGAGATGACAGATCAATAGCTACTTTAATCAACGATATCTCAAATTTGAAAGCAGAACCCAAGGAACCCATTAAAGATTTCAACACTAGATTCAACAAACTCTTGAACAAAATTCACATAGATTCAAGGCCTAGTGAACAAGTCAGAAGTGAATGGTACATAACTACCTTACCCTCAAACATAGCAATTTTTGTAGATAGAGCTGCAAAACCTACATTAGCTAAGAATATGAAAGAGGCTATTGCAGTAGAGAAATGAATTATTTCTCTAGAAAAGAAAAATGCTATTGAGGAAAGGAAATCAAAGAAAGTCAGCTTCAAAGATGATTCAAAGAAAAATACCAAAGATCCATACGACATGGAAGGTTTATAGAAAGTTCTTAAAACCATGTCAAATGAAATGGTTGAAATTAAAAAACAAGTAGCTGAAACTTCTACCAAAAAACCGTTCCGAAATTTCAGAAGAAACCAAGTTGAATCTAAACCTCCTAATGCAATCTCTAATGCAGAATCAGAGGAAGAGAAAGAAGAAGAAGATACATATTTAGTATCAGATGAGGAAGTTCAGAATGAAGAAATAGCTGAATTGCATGGAATGTGGGATTTTATTCTCCCTAATTCTGATAGTGATGTCGAACAAGAAGCTATGCCTGTAAGTACTAGGAGTAAATCTACATCGGAACTAGTGCAAATAGTTCCTAAAAAGAAAATTACAACTCCAAGTACCAAAGACAAATCCCCTGTAAAGAAAACTTCTCCGTTACCTACTCAAAATCAGCCATCTTCTTCTAATCCTCCTTCATTGACAACAAAGACTTTAGTGGTGTCAGATCCTATGGAGTACAACATTGTTGAAGACATGAAAAAGATCAAAGCCAACATTTCCTTACATCAACTCAGCAAACTAAAACACCAGCAGAAGTTGCTATTGAAAGAATTAAACGCTACACCAATTGCTCCTTTACCAAGTGGTGTAGTTGCAAAAGCGGCTAGAGGAGCTGGTAAGCCACCAGATAAGGTAGATGCTACTGATACTGTGCTCATTGGAGAAAAGTCAAATTATCAGACTCCTCCTTTTCTTTTGACTTATGAAATGTACAATAAAAATCTGCACAATTGTTTGATTGATTATGGAGCCTCCTCCAATATAATGCCTACTTCTGTCTGTGCCAAATTGAATATTGAACCACAGAAATCAGCAGTTCATATCGTTCAATTGGATCGCTCTAAAGTTCAAGTTGTAGGAGAAATCAATTCAGTTACTATCAGATTAGCCTCCGATCCTAGGATTGTCCAAAGAATCGATATTTTGATTGCTGATATTCCTGAATTCTATGGATTAATCTTAAGCAGGGACTGGTGTGCGAAACTCAATGGTTATATCTCAACTGATTATTCGCATATGTGGCTTCCCTACAAAGGGAAACCAAATCAAATCAAAGTTGAACGAGAAAAACATATGACGCACACTGTCACTGAATTTGAACAACCTAATGAGCCTGTGGCATTCAATAACAATATCCTTGGAGGTTATTCTGCCGAATCATTTCTTGGAAACTTCGAAGCACCTCAATCACCTTTTTCTGTAAATACATTTGTTTCTCAAATAGAAATTTTTTCACAATCTGATTCTTCCAGAATTTTAAATATTTCTGATGTAATCGTAGATAAGTCAATAGATAAATCTTTATTTTTGTCGTTATATTTTGATGGATCAAAGTCTAGTGATGGAGCTGGAGCAGGATGCATCTTAATTGATCCATATGGAGAGAAAACCATGCTATCATGTAGGTTAGAATTTGAGTGTACGAACAATACCGCAAAATATGAAGCCTTGGTTCAAGGACTTTATAAAGCTATAGGGTTGGATGTTAAATACTTGAAAGTCTTTGGTGATTCCGAAATTGTTATAAAACAAGTTAGGAATACTATTCATTGCCTTTCAGGACATCTTAAACACTATAAAACCCTAGTACAAGATCTCACCACTCATTTTTTAGCATTCAATATTTCTCCTATTCCTAGAAATCAAAATACATCAGCTGACTTGTTAGCTAATGTTGCATCTAAACTCCTGCCTGCTGAAGATTGCAGTCCTGATAGGTTTTCTGTAGAATTGATTTTTCGTCCATCTGTCCCAGATAATGTCACAAATTGGAGAGTATTCTATCATGTTCAAGATATTTTAAATTTCATGACTTCAGAGAAATCACATGATGAGCAAATTATTGACGAAGATGATCATGATTTTCAAATTGCCTCAAAAGGTAATGAAAATCCCATTCCGAAATCTGTTGTTAAATTAGAGGATTTATATGACATTAAAGACAGATTCAAGAAAGTCACTAATGCTAAACTTCAAAGTTCCACTTTGAAGTTTGAATTAGTAAATCTTGGTTCTGATTCTAAACCTCAAAATGTTAATTTATGACTCAATTTAACACCAGAGGAAAGGAATGCTTTCATTAAACTCTTGAACAAATATAAAAACGTTTTTGCTTGGAATTATGATGATTTAAAAACGTATGATACTTCGGTTATTCAACACACAATTCCAATGCTTCCTGATATTAAACCTGTTCAACAGAAGTTAAGAAAGATTCATCCAAATCTCGAAGGTCAAATCAAATCAGAACTTAATAAACTTTAAAAAGCCAAAATCATTTTTCCTGTAAGGCACTCCAATTGGGTTTCCAATATGGTACCTGTAAGGAAGAAAAATGGTGATATAAGAATCTGTATTGATTTTAGAAATTTAAACAAGGCATGTTTAAAAGACAATTTCCCATTACCAACCATGGAACAAATACTTCAAAAAGTAGCTGGTTCTGAACTTATGTCCTTTCTTGATGGATTTTCAGGCTATAATCAAATTTTAGTTCATCCAGATGACAGATTGAAAACAACTTTCAGAACCAAATGGGGAACCTATGCTTATCAGAAAATGCCTTTTGGTCTAATAAATGCAGGAGAAACTTTCCAAAGAGCCATGGACATAGCATTTAAAGGTCTGATCAATAAATCAGTTGTTGTTTATCTTGATGACATAATAGTATTTTCAAAAAAGAGAGCCAATCATCTACATGATCTAAAGCAAATATTTGAAAGATGTAGAAGGTTTGGTATTTCCTTAAATCCAAAGAAATCTTTCTTTGCTTTGGATGAAGGAAAAATCTTAGGATTTGTTGTGTCAAAATATGGTATATATATTGATCCAGATAGAGTGAAAGAAATTTCTGATATTTCTTTACCTCATAACAAAAAATCCATGCAATCATTTCTTGGACAGATCAATTTTGTTAAAAGATTCATTCCTGATTTTTCTTTTATTATTTTACCTATGCAAAATATGATCAAGAAGAATTCAGTATTCAAATGGGGGCATAAAGAGAAAGAAGCCTTTGAGGCAATCAAACAAGCAATCATTAATGCACCAACATTGAATAACCCGGATTTTTCTAAATATTTTACTTTGTATACTTTGGCCACCGAAACATCTTATGCAGCTCTTTTAACACAGCTCAATGATCAGAAAATTGAGGCACCAATTTCTTTCTTTAGCTCAAATCTGCAAGGAGCTGAGCTTAATTATTATGATGTTGAAAAACAAGCCTTTGCTGTGTTTAAATCAATCAAACATTTTAGACCTTTTCTCTTGAAAACACATACAAAAATCATTGTCCCATTCTCTGCAGTGAGGCAATTATTAATTCAAAAAGAAGTAGGAGAAAAGAGAGCTAACTGGGTAACAGCCTTGCAAGAATATGATATTGATATTAAACCAGCTAAGATTGTTAGAGGACAATATTTTTGCAGATTATTGGCAGGAGCTCAGAACATACCAGAAAATCAAGATTCAAATCAAGATATTCAAGTAAGTCAGATAAATGTTACAGATTCTGAATCTCAGTATGCTGATCTTATCTATTAATTGAAAAATGGGTATGCTCCTTCTAATCTCAACTATAAGAGTAAATGCGCTTTAAGGTTAAAGGCTATTAAATATGAGATCATTGATAATGTGTTATTCAGAAAAAATTATGATTCAATTTTATTAAGATGTCTTGAAAAGACTGAAGCTAAAAAGGTTTTGCAGGAATTACATGATGGACCAGCAGGAGGTCATTTTGGAGGTGATACCATAGCTCACAAAATAATTCGTGCTGCTTATTACTGGCCTACCCTGTTTAAAGATACACATGATTACGTAAGGAAGTGCAGAATTTGTCAAACTGCAAGTGGAAGACAAAGGAAACCAGCTTTTCCTTTGCAACCAGTGACTATTGAGCAACCATTCGAACAATGGGGGCTTGACATTATTGGTGAGATAGCACCTCATTCTTCCAAACAACACAAGTACATCCTTACTGCAACTGATTACTTTACAAAGTGGGTAGAAGCAATCCCGTTGAAGGTAGCTAATTCTGATGCAATTATTGATTTCATAGATCAATTCATCATAACCAGGTTTGGTGTACCTAACGCTCTAGTTTTTGATAATACATTTTACTTCTCTGGAAATAGTTTAATAGAATTTGCAGTCAAAAGAGGTTTTAAATTGAAATATTCAGCAAATTATTATCCACAAGGTAATGGTTTGGCTGAATCCACTAACAAAAATCTTATCAAAATCATTAAAAGGACCATTGATCAAAATCAAAAGAATTGGCACAAGTCTTTAATCTTTGCATTATGGGCGGATCGTATCACTGTAAAAGCTTCAATAGGAACATCACCTTTCAATTTATTTTATGGAAAAGAAGCTGTGATACCATCAAATTTAACTCTTCCATCATTAGCCCTAGTGCAATTTATTGAAGAAAATCCTTCTTCATCCATTCAATTGAGATATGATCAAATCCTCAAACTAGAAGAAGATAGAGATAAAGAAAAAATTATTCATGAAAAACATCAACAGCTTGTAAAATCTTTTTTTGATGCAAGTTCTACTGGCTCAAAAATTTTGTCAATTGGTGATCTTGTTCTGAAATGGGATAAGGCACACGAAGAAAAAGGTAAACATACCAAGTTTCAGAAAATGTGGCTTGGACCATTTCAGATCGTTGAAAAGATAGGCTCAAATGCATTCATACTCCAAGATCTAACAGGTAAGAGAGAATCTCTTCCTGTAAATGGGCTTATCTTGAAGAAATTATTTTCATAAGGAGGTAACCCCTTCTTAAACTGTACATATTCCTTTCTGCAAAGTTTTTGATTGTTTTTGCAAATAAAGGTTGTTAATAAGTCTATAATTGACTGTTTACTATTTAGGAAAATTTCTTAGGAAAAATATTATAAATATTTATTTTGTGTAAATAAGAATTTTTAAAGAGATGATCACAGTTTTTAGATAGTTTAAAATAAGATGTTAAAATTTGAAAGATTATTCCAATCATTTGCATGATCTTTTGAAAAATTGAGGAGAATGTAAATCATCATAAGTTTATTGAGCAGAGAAAGGTTATCTATAAAAGTAAAGATTTTTCAAAGTCTTGGTACTCAAAAAACTCTGAAAATTGTCATCCATTGATTCTTAAGAATAGAACTATTTCACCCCATCCATTTAAGTTGTGATTTTTTAGAATGTAATTCTAAGAAATTATATGAAAATTTAAGATATAAGAGGTCTCATTATGAGCCAACTTACCATGTTCATAAGAAGTAATGAAACTGACATTACCAATACTGCATACCAAAACAGGGTAATGGCTTATAAATATAAGACAAGGGGTCTCATCACGAGCCAGCTTGTTCAGTTTAATTATAACTAATGAATGGCATTGTTATTAACTGGCTACCAAACCAGGACAATGGCTCTTAAAATAAAAAATAAGTAAAAGACAAAAACATGAGATAATAGGTCTTATGAATTTATCTTTTAAAAAGTCATAATTTTAGTTGGATGGGACAATGAATGGTTGATGGTTTAAAGGTAACCCTGTCGAGACTATGAACGTTTGCTGGCAGCAGAGGCAATACCTATGGCAATAGAGTATATTATAAAACCAAAACTTGGAGAAACCCACTTACTTCATTATTAACACCGATCAAAGCTTGAGATAACCCAAAAATGTTTTTATTCTTAAGGAATTAGAAAGAAATTGCGAATGATTTTTATTTCTTTTTCATAGTTAGATTTTATTTGAATTATCCTAAGATAGTTTTCATTATCTTTAAAAATATTTATTTACTAGAAATATAGTGTTCATTTTATTTTTTCAGAGATAACTGTTTCTTTCAGTGAATCGCCAATTGTTGTGACCAGCAACAACCCCCCTTTTATTTAATATTAGTAATAATACTAAATAAATGGGGGCCCTTAGTTAAAAGATCCAAAAAATCAATTAGGATTTGTTTTTCCTTTTCAAAATAAAACTTTCTATCATAAACTTAGGGAATTCCCTTAGAAAGAACCTTAAGAAACACTTAAGTTTATGATAGATTACAATAAAATTGTTCTTTAAACAAAATAGCGCATCCATCGCAAAATAGTAGATATCTTTTGAAAAACTGAAATTGCGATTTTGCGATATTGCGCAGGTCGCAGATCGCATAGCGCAGAAAAGGGAAATGTTAAACAAATACTTTTGCACTATTTGCGATATGCGCTTTTGCAATATTTGCGATGTGCACTTTTGCGCTATTTCGCAATTTGCGCTTTTGCGCTATTTTCAATTTGTAATGGTTACGTTTTGCGATTTTACGATATTGCGATATTGCACAGATTGCAATGTCGCAGATTCATAAAAGCGCGTTGTTCAAAGAAAATCTTTCCACATATCAATATCTGTTATGCGCTATAATGATTGGATTAAATGAATGGATTGTCCGCCTTTTCATTTAAAACAATCTCATCACCTTTCTCATGCCATTACTCTCATTTAACTCGTAAAACGCAGGCACGAAGCAAATGTCTATACAAAGCTTTCACTAAACAATATGGGTAACAAAGAGAAGAGCTCGAATTTTGAAAACAGAGAAATGGCTTCACTGTATGCAGACACCGCTTGCAATAAGGATGCCGGTATATCCACTTGGGAAGGAATGTATAATTTGTTAGAAGAAGAAAATCCCGTGGTGATGAAAGTTGCGGCTATAGCAGGTTCCAGTAATACATCTGAGGAAACCCTCAAAGAACTGGCTTGTTCATTTCTACATAGGATAGCGGCAAGGCCAAGGATTCTCCCATATACGGACATGGTGAAATGGGTGCTGGACAGCACCGATATTTCAGACAGACAATTCAGAACTCCAGCTCAAGAGCTAATCGGGTCATTCACCACGGAAGATTTGAGACTAATGTATAAGTTTCTGGAACCTCAGGCGACTTATAATAAGCAATTCATGGAAGATTTTGTCAGAAAACATACGAATTTGTCAGAATGCACACAGAGTGGACCAAAAGAGATGAACCATTGAAGAAAAACAAACATGGACGGACAGTACCAAAAAAGAATGTTTTAGACGTTGTTCACAAAGTTCAATATCCAAGTGGGCAATTTGACACAGTTTCTACCACAAGATAGGGTATGTGAGGTTGCCAAATTATCCCCTATAGAGCATTTAGAAGTGACTGAAAAAGCTGTTGGAGATCGTGAGCATTCCTCAGAAACATAACGCCTTTATTAAGAAAAGCCGTAGAGTTAAACCATGGAGACTTAAAGAACCCAGAAGAAAATGAGGAAACATTGACCAAATTCAGGGCACTTAATGCTGAGCAAGAAAAATATGTGGAGCGTGTTCGGCAAAGAGAAAAACTACTGCGAAAGGTCAAATCTATAAAGAAGAAACTACCTTGGCTGAAGTATGATAGGAGAAAATGGCAAAGCGAAATTGAGATGAAATTGCAAAATTAATGGCAGAACAAAAAGCTCCAGTAACTGGGATGCACAAATCAGAAGGCAACAGCAGAGGCGGCTACAGTGGCAAACACTCTTACTGATTGTGTAAATGATAATTTACACAAAGCTAATTTGATTTCAGAAATTGTTCTAGGATATCTCCCACAGACACATCAACTGCAAACAGAATGGAGGCAAAAGGCAGAAAAAAGAGCAAAATCAATCCAAGGGCTGACAAGATTAAATTGGGACTCATACTAGATGTACTTGGTGAAGCCACACAGTCATCACAGTGTGCTTAATTGTATCATCAATTCTACAGAGAAGATTGCACCTACACTTCCCGACTCTGCCTTTTCAGAATAGTTGAATTATGAAGTCGGTCAGCCACATCTTCTCAAAACTATGCTAGATGCCTGCAAGTTTAAAGATCAAGTTCATAGATAGTTAGATTTAGTTTTAATTTTACTGTATTTTAGCCTAGGAAAAGGACGGTCATTGAACCGAATCCTTAATTTTTGTAATAGACTATTTTTAGATTTAGCTAAGTAGTATTTAAACCCTTCTCATGCATTTAGAGAAGGGTCTTGGATCTTAATATTTTTTGACTTGGAGATTACATTTCTGTACTCCACTATCTTATATATTTTTAAAAAGGATCACATCTGGTGATTTTTATGTGGAATTATCTTTGAAGTGTTGCATTTCTGTACCTTGGAATTTGATTTTGCATCAGAGTTACTGGATTAGAGTATCATATTTAATTTGAAAGTCTTCAAGATGAATAAGGTATTTCTATTTATTCACTGTTGATTTATTTTGTCTTATGATATTCGCTTTAAAATTTTCTATCATTTATATATATATTTGGTTTTCACAATGTTTCTTTTTATATATCATTTCTGAGTATAATTGAAACGTTATCTTTCATAAGTATATATAGATGGTATACAATGATGAATGCAATATGCTAATACAACTCTGTTTAATTTCTTAAACAAAGTTATCTTTATTTGTTTCTGCACATTTCAATTTAAATAATAATACATTTTCATGGTTATTGTTAAATTGAAACAATCTTAAGTTGTATTCACATATAATTACCCGGGTTAGTGTTAGAATTTCTTTATCAGTATTTAGTTTAAATTAAATAGTTTTATTTCAGTCAATTTAGTCCCATTTTCACCCATCCAAATCAACCCATCACCAACCCATTTAGTTATAAGGAAACTGGTCCTTTAAATCCAGTCGGAGCCACCATACCAAACGGAAAAGGAGCTGTCCTAAGGTCCCGACCGGGTGGTTTTCCCCAATGTTTGAAGCAGAGATTTTCTAGGCTTCAACACAATCCTATAGCATACATTCCTAAAAAATGCGTTTTTCAGGCATGCCTTGCTAGCAGTCCCAATTTGGGGATATTACAACTTTGATTCCCATCTTGTACATTGGTGTATTTCTGAAAACCTTTTGGGGGTTATTTTCTGAAGGTTGTATATATCCTAGATCTACATTTTTTGTATCTTTTGAGACATATAACAGCCATAGATCTTTGTATGTTCATTTTCTATAGCAGTTTACTTTATGACTGCGTTGTAGCAGTCTTCCAGCATTTTTGATATAACAACAGCACCTCATTCTGGAGGGTTTACTTATTGGAGGCTTGTTTTATCTTGTTATATGGTTTGTGTCCCATTATTTACACATATTTTTATGCTATTATGATGAATTTAAAGGCTCCATATTGGCCTCATGTTTTTATATGATGATTTACACTACTATTCCAGCATTTTGCACTATATTCTTGCTTTTCCCATTTGGGAATATTACAGTGGTATTAGAGCATAATATTGGCTTAGATTGTGCATATTGAAAGCCAATATGTCATCAAAAGAACGAGATCCTCTCACAGATAGAGAGAAGAGGCATCTCAGATGAATAAATCGAAAGTTTTATTATACAAATGATAAAGAAGACAAGGGTAAAACCCCTTTTTCAGGAGAAGATGAAGAGAAGGAGTATCCTAAGCTACTTCTTAGAACCACGCAAGATATTTATAGATAGATAAAGGAGATGAGGATGGATAGATACAAGGAATCCGCTAAAGTATTTCCACATGGTGGGAGCTCTAGAATTTCTCATAACTAAAGTGATCAACCAGTGAAGTAGTAGCAAGTTTCCCAATGCTATACAATGCCTACATTCTTAGTAGTGGGAAATGAAGGGTTTCAAGAAAAAGAAAATCTTGAATACTATTTCATGGAATATGAGTCTCAATCTCAAATATTCAAGGATCACTTGAGTTTTCAAGAATTTTGTCAAATCAAGGACAATGGGAGACCCATGCATCTCAATAGAGGTGGAGGATTCATTCAGAATCATGATCTACACCACACTATGGGCAGAGTTTTCTTACCCAAATTTTATGGGTCATCTAAATGCACTGCCAAATCATGGGTAGAGAAGCTTGACATCTACTTCCAGATGAAAAAAGTACCAGAGATGGAGGCCATTAAGATAACAGTGCTGCACCTTGAGGGTGAAGCACATGATTGGTGGCTCCATGGCTTGTCTACATTGGGTCATGCCAATGTGACTGCATATTTCAGATTTCACAAGGAGGTTGATGGAGAGGTTTGATCGAATAGATCCTGAGGCACCATTCATGGGGCTTGCAAAGCTCAAACAATCAGGTAATCCAGAAACTTATATTTCTGAATTCTAAAACTTTCTGTTATGGTTCCTAATTTTTCTGCAACAAGAAGGGTCTATATGTTCATTGATGGGTTATAAAAACCTCTTCATGGGTTGGTTAAGTCTACCAAGCCCACTACCCTTCAAAATTCCATTGAAAGGTCTAGAGATTTACAAGATGCCTTGCCAAGAGCAAAGGCAAAATTTCAGCAAAAGCCCTCTTTTCCATCCAATAGAAAAGATGAGAAGGCTCCCTTCTCCAAAGAGAGCCAAAATAAAACACCTCTTAATGATGATGTCCGAAGAGATTTGAGGAGAAGGAAGCTTTGCTTCACATGCCAAGAATCATGGGCACCCGAGCATAGATGTGTAGCAGGAAAGGAAAACTACATAGAGTTATTCTAATATGTTGAGGACAGAGAAGAAGAAGAATAAGCAGAAAGGGGTCACAGCGCTGGAATAGCAGGAGATGGTCCACCACCAC
The DNA here is from genome assembly GCA_034641835.2 of Pinus albicaulis. Lineage (NCBI taxonomy): Eukaryota > Viridiplantae > Streptophyta > Pinopsida > Pinales > Pinaceae > Pinus > Pinus albicaulis. Next base: position 83,975,938 of record CM076582.1, read on the forward strand.
CCGGAGGTGAGGATGGAGCAATTGCTCCACTTAGAGGGACTCTTGCATCATTGAGAGTGGTACCCAAATATCATGAAACTTCCACACAATAAAAAGAGTTGGATTTATGCAGTGGAAGCAAGGACATGGTAGTCCCATCTATTATGCATATGAGATTGGCCCATGAGACATCACTGTTTTTGTCAAACCACCTGGGAGGCCACTTGTTGGAACAGGGTCCCCTAAAAGTTGTGAATTTTGTACAATTTTTTATATTTTTGGTATTAATTATTCTAACGTAGGGGTTTCGGGGCGGGTCAAAGCCCTAAATGCATTGTTATGGGTCAAGGGTAGACCAAGAGTCCGACAACCATGGTTTGCGGACCATTGGAAGCATAGGCTAAGTTGATATAAATAAATGAACATTTTGAGTCTTTTAAGGTAGGAAAGACTTAAGTCTGATGCTAAGTGCGAATTGTTAGATCTGTGGTTGAGTCGTTTGAGTAAGGACTCCTGATGGCTGTGTGCGCGGAGATCCTCAGTCCTGTTGTGTGCAGACCCTGCTGTCTGTGTGTGCAGGCTGTGTTTGGATTGTACTGGGTTTTGATATTAATATATGCGGATATAGTTAAAGTAGCTCTGTATTCTCGGATATGATGTTTTATTTTTGATGTGAACCTTTGGGCTGTGTTAGAATTGAGAATACAGTTGTGTTATCTATTATGCTACGAATCTGTCTATGTTATGGTATATCTATAATCTGTTAATGATGTGTTATGATAACTGCTGATACGTACGTAGATGAAAAGATAATGACTAAAGCTATAGCTCTGTTATATTGTGGATTACATTGTTAACAAATTTGTGAACAGATATGTCTTGTGCGAACCCGATAAGCTGTTAACGCAGATTTGCTTGACTTACCTAATCTCTCTCAGGGTGCAGAAACCTAGTCCCACCACCCTCCCATACTGCTTCGGGTGAGACTTTGGCCTGCGCAAGCGGATCACTACCGAAAGGGCCAGTAGTATAGGGGTTTGTTGGCAAACCTTAACCTTCGAACCTGGGTCAGGACCTCTCGAGCGAACACCACCCGATCCACATTTGGTGAGAAATGTCTCACAACATGGTGCACCACTCATAGATCTAGCAGGAGTGGGAGCATTGGGAGGCCTTGACACAATGCTGAGAGTCTTGGGTAGACTCAAGGAGGAGGGAGATATTCTCCCAACATCATCATTACCCACTCTCATTTCAGATTCTGTGCTGAGAGAGGATGCTACAAGATTGGAAGATGACACCATCTTGGTGCAAAGAAAATATTCCTTGACTTTGAAGGCTCAGAAGATGTTCTCACTTAGGGATAATTCTTCCACATATACAATATGGTGTCCATTCATGTATGCTTTGGCCAAGCTCAGAAATTTTTGGATGGATGATAGCTTCCCATGGAAGACTAACCTCCAAAAGCTTCAACCTTTACTTGAGCATGAGCAACTACAAGAAGAGCAACAAAGGAAGGATAGCAACCTTCCAACATGTGACTTTGGCATGGGAGATGTCAAAGAGGAAGAAAGCCATATAATAGATGTTTTATGTGATAGATCATCAACGCTATCACTATGGAGAATATATCCATATTGAAAATCCCAACTGTTGGTGGATTATTCCAAGGATATTTTTACATGCATGATACATGATGACCAGCTTCAAGAAGAGGGATATTCAGTGAGAGATGAGGTCCTCTACTATCATGGTAGGATATTATTATCTAGATCTTCCAAGCTCAAGGAGAAGTTGTTACAAAGAGCAAATGAAAATTTTCTCTTTAGCCATACTTATTCCATGAGAGCCTACAACACTATCATTGAGGTGTTTACTTGGGAAGGATTTGAAGAGGAGGTATATCAGCATTTGAAAAGATGGATGGCCCATGTGGAGATGGGAGAGATACATAACTCTATAGAGGATTTATCACAACCACCTATTTCCTCTTTTGGAATGAGAGGGGATATATCTAAGGACCACTCCATTTGTATGAGCAGAAATTATGGTTGGGAACATGTTTTTGTGCATGATGTTTTAATTGATGATTATATGTACTCCTTTACGATGTATATGCAGGCCATTTCTCCAAGGAGGAGCATTCTTCCATATAAAATTCATGGCCAAATTTGGGCCATAAACATTTCTGAACATGGCCACTCCCTAATAGCATATAGGGTGATGATTTACCATTCTGGGTGCACTCCAAAGGCACCAAACAATTCTCACCTTTTAAAAACTTGTGAGAAAACTATGGAAGCAAGTAAGTAGTGGGGAGACCACTTACCATATCATTATCTGATGTAGTCAGGAGATTTACTGTGTTGGTTCCACATGTGGGACTATGATCCACCTCCATTTTTGCATATTGTTGTTTTTATGTACTTGATTTTGATCCCATACATTGATGATGTACTTATTCTTATTATGGTAATGAATGGAGGAGAAATGGGAGGAATGAACATCCCCTTTGGGACAGAGACTCTCCATGTTTATTATGCTACATGTTTCACGGAGAACCTTGGGCAAACCATGAATTCTACATTGCAACTTTTGCTTCCTTGTGGGATGAATCATTTACATCTCATAAGAACTTGTGAGGAGCATGTCATGGAGGGATGGATTGAGAGACACTTGGCTTATGAGGGAAGCTTATCACATGGAGGTGTCACCAATGGTGGAGGAGAAGAGTTTCAGCACTCACCTTGTCAGTTGCTTGAGGAAAAGCAACATTTGGGAGGGGAGGACTGTAATATTCCCAATTAGCCATGAGCTAGTTGGAATATTAGTTTTTTCTTTTGCTTTCTTGTTTAAGGAATAAGAGGATATGGAGATCCATAAATCTCCTTAATATGAATATAATAAATTCCAATGTGAAAGTAATACATCTTGGAAGCTTAATTGATGACCCTTATGTGTGAAAAGAGGCTGGAACACCTTAACTAGGTCAACTTTGACTGAATCAACAATGCTGTCATGGAGGAGTGGACATTTATGGAGATACAATGCAATTTTAAATGGAGACTCTTTGCATGGAAGTAGTGTCATTAATGAATGGGTCTTAGGGTTTGGAAGCTCATTTCTTATTTAAGGAAGAGGATGGCAGTGATGTTATTCAGTTTATGATATGTTTATGTTTTGATATATGGTCTGTTTAGACATATATCTTTCTTCAATTGCTTAGCTAAGATTGTAGTGCTGTTTAGCACAGGGTGTTCCTGATCGGGAATCCCACCTCTTTCCTTGAGAGGCCTCTTGGAAGATAATTTCATTATAATTCCACATTCAGGCATTAGGCCAAGCTTCATATTACATCTACAACACAGATCCTGTTAAGGGTTGAGTTGTGTTGCAGGTTGCAACAGTGGAAAACATATTTGGGTCACTTCAATTCTTATTTTCAGTGGAGAAGGGTTCCTTTCCACTGGGAGGATAGTAAGGAAGGACCTTGAGCCTTATTGCAGAATTTGGCATCAGGCAACTTATTTATTTGTCCCTACATCGCAGTTTCTATCTTGGACTGCATTATTTTTAGGGAGTTGCAGGGTGGTTTTAGTACACCATTTTGGGAGGAGGTTTTCTAGAGAAGGGATCAGCCTTTCATTTAGAGAGTCTGTTGGAGGAGGCTAGATTATTTGTCACATCAGATCAACCACACCCTTCCAGTTTATATGTTGCAGTGAATCTTCAGCCCTAGGGCTTTGATTCCCATCTTGTACATTGGTGTATTTCTGAAAACCCTTTGGGGGTTCTTTTCTGAAGGTTGTATAGAGCCTATATCTAAATTTGTTGTATATTTTGAGGCATATAACAACCATAGATATTTGTATGTTCATTTGCTGTAGTAGTGCACTTTATGACTGCGCTGTAGCAGTCTTCCGACATTTTTGATATAATATCAGCACCTCATTTTGGAGGGTTTACTTATTGGAGGCTTGTTTTATCTTGTTATATGGTTGTGGCCCATTATTTAAACATATTTTTTTGCTGTTATGATGAATGTAAAGGCTCAATATTGGCCTCATGTTTTTATATGATGATTTACACTACTATTCCAGCATTTTGTACTATATTCCTGCTTTTCGCATTTGGGAATATTACAGTGCCCCAATGGATTCGCCAATTTGTTATGCAAGAAAATCCTCTCTACGGATAGAGACAATCCCTCTATCCCTAGGATGTGTCTAGTAACAACAATGAACAATTTAAATCCTACTTTACTAGATTAAAAATGTAAATTGATCGTGAATAGATCACCTACCTCGATCTGATGTTGTTCCTTGATTGAATCCTTTGATCCTTCGGGCTCTATAGGCAGATACTCGTTGTCGCCAACACTTGGTTACCTACACAAGAGATCAAACAAAAAAATGTAAAATCATAACATATATCTCGCATAAAAAATATACCGAGTTGATCAAGGAGAACTAGAAATCTAATCATACATTAAAGATGAGAATGGAAAGCAATAATAAATTGTATTATATTAATATAGAGAGGGGGATTTACAACTTGCACCTTGATGTTACATCTCTCCTTCAACTTGCCTGGATCCAGGAATGTCTCCAAAGTTTTTGTTTCAACTTGATACAAAGGGGCCGAAGGTCTCAACTCTCCCTCAATGCCTATAGCAACAAATATCTCTCTGATGTTCATGTATCTCTGTTCTAACTAGTAGGGGTATGGGAGGATGTCCATTTTATAGCAAGGGAAGAGGGAACATGGATCCACTTACGGTGGGGAAATGGGTTGTCCCTTTAGGTGGTTACACTTTTGTATGAACAAGAAGCCCAAAGGGAGAAGCTCGGCTCCATCCTCAGGAAAAAACAACTAGCTCTCTGCCACAAAGATTCTAGATCTTAAAGCTTCACTTCCATATTTGAAAAAATTTCCAGAAGAGGATCAACTTGGATATTATCATGATTTCAACACCGATCGACGTTTCCCCAGAGTAAAAAAGGGCCATCGGCACAAGCAAGACACACAAAGGGCATTCCCTCCAGATAATCATGTTTATAAGGAGTTTCTTCAGGAATGGCCAACTGAGAGTTTACTCAATATGCTGCAAAGGATATAATGTCACATTTTCATGATTGAAAATAGACACAAGGGTCCCTGTTAGGGGTCTCCAGGATCAAAATGGGGAGTACAGTGACAGTGATAAATTGTTGTGTAACAAGGAGGAGCCTCAAAGTAGCACATGAAGAACATCTTCTATTTTGGGAAGAAATGGAACACACTGCTACTTTTTATTTTCCTACTAGAGATCTAGGAGGAGTGACAAAAATGCACATTATTCCCCCATCTTCTCTACCAAAATTTCATGGTTTGGAAAATGAAGATACACATACTTGTTTATTTGAGTTTGAAGTAATTTGTAGAGGAAATGATTATTTTACTAATGATCAAAGGTTGAAAGTGTTTCCTCTTACTCTAAAAGGATCATCTCTCTGATGGTTCAGGAGCCTTGGTGGGAACTACATTCAAACATGGGCAGACATGAAGAATGTATTCTTGAAGAAGTACCAAGACTATTGTGGGGATAGTGAAGATATTTTTAGTATGATACAAGGGGAAGATGAAATCATGGAGGACTATGTAGAGACATTTCAATACAACCTTCAAAAATCAAAGCATAAGAATTTGAAAAAAGAGATCTTGAAAACACTCATTCTTAAAGTAATCAAAGACAATTTTTTAGAACTCTTAAATCTTATAGGAAACGGTGATGTTTTTCAACTATCATATGATGAGTTTTTTGATTTATGCATAAGGTATTCAAGAGGAATCTCTAAGGCTGGTAAGAATTATAGAGAACTTTCTTCTTTCCTTTCTAAATCTGCTACAAGAACAGGAGATATAAGAACTAAACTGAGTGAGTTATTTGAACATTTTAAAAGTGATTTTATTAGCTCTCTAAATTCACAATTGGACGTTTTGCACGTTAAGAAAAATCAAGAAAAATTTGAAGAAGTGTTTTTCCCTCAATGCCTAAAGAAACACCCCATGGGTAACTTATCTTTCTTACCTAGGATGAAAGCAACATATCAAAGAGATCGAGAAGTTATAAGCTCACAACCATGGAAACCATAGCCCACATGTATGGCTCAAAACAATTCCTCTGCATTTTCTTACTTGCATAATCCATTATGGAATAATCTTGTATTAGGGCATCCATACCAATCTCAATATAACCCACACCAATCTTCTCCAAAATCTTGGTATGGTTCATCTTATGATTGCATGACTACTTTCCCTCATCTTGAAATAGAAACAAATCATCCATATTCTTTACCAGCTTTTCAAAAACATCTTGATTGTCTATCAAAATCATTCACACAACCCAATAAACTCCATCATCAAAATCCTTCATGCACTACACAGTTTCCTGCTCAATCCATTCCACAAAATCGCCATAATAAACTATTACACCATGCTTATAGTGTCGAACTAAAAAATTTAACCACTCTTCCCACCTATTCTATCTCACATGCACCATTACAAAAAACTTATATTGAGTTAGGGAAGGTTTCATATCAAAAAATTGAAGCATTCATGGAATAACTCCATGATATGAAAACCATGGGAATTCAATAGATTCAAATCTATATTGAATATTCATTTCATTCCATCATTTGTTTGCCGCATCACTCCATACTTCAACAATTTTTGGCACCATATTTTCAAGGGAACTTGGTCTCTCCTACCCTAGTATTTATTAATGTGTATTTTTCTAATTTGGGTATGTATATACTTCAGGTCTTATTTTGAAAATTGTTGCAATGGATACATAGATGTATTTCATCTGTTTTAAGGTAAAGTCGGTTAGTGTAGAAAACCAAAAAAATAAGTACATAAATAAATAAATTTCTTTATATGTAAAAAGTGTTTTGTTTGTTGCAATATGATGTGTAAATCGATATCGATGATAGATTTTTGGAATTATTTGTGTATGTAGACATATTATATTGAAAACCACATTTCGACAGACACCTCTTCACCATTTTGAAAAAAATGTTTGTTTATCATATTTTATGTCTTGCGGGCTTCATGAAATTTAAAAATAAATAGTTGGCACAGTCATGTTTTGAGGGATAAAATGGGCATATTTTCAAAACAAATTTATATAATAAGCATAGATTTATGTCTAATTTATAACCCAATTTTAATAATTCAATTTGGATCTTAAACAAAATATTTATTACCAAAACAATGACAGGGTGTCTAGTAGGTATCTCAGGGACATAGTTGAGACAATCTTTTTTTGGAGGCCTAAATGAATATATCTTCCAAACATGTTTCTATGTTATATTTATCTATGAATCAAGTATACAAGTAAATTTTAATAAATCTATTTCGATATTGTATGAGAAAGTTATCACCAAAATACTGACTGCCTATCGTAAACCAGCATTCTTAAAACTATGTTTTCCAATTGTTCACTAGCATATTTTATCCATCAATTTTTATTGCCTCTAAAAACTGTTTCTATTAGAGATATATATATGAAAATAATTTAATCTCCAATTTGAATCAGTTCAATCCGTCATCAAACGAAAACGTTATGCTTAAAATACCAATTGTTGGTCTAATTTGGGAAATTGAAAATGACTTTGTTATGCAGGTTGTTATAAGTAAATATGACATATCATATCATGTAATTATTAAAAACTATTTATATTGGTGATAGGTCTTTGAATTAGCTTTCAGTTTTCTTTTTAATCACTCAAATTGGATGAAAAAAGAAGGAATTTATGATTAAAAACTGCTAGTTAGTATGGTCGACCATTGCTCTCCCGCAGGTGAACAATAAATTTTGATTTGTTTTACAGAGTACCTACTTGTTACTTTTATCGTATTTATTGGAGTAAGAGATCCCATACACCTCTCTTCTTCCATTATTTCATGTTTTATTACAGGTAGGAACTTTTTTTAAGGTCCCGAGAGAATAAAGGAGGTCAATTTATGAACGAGTAATTCTTGATGGCAATGATAATGAAATAAGAGAATTGAATCCAATCATATATTAAGGAAGTTAATATTATATGATTTTTATTATTTCTATGTTTCATGATCTAATTTTTTTTATCATAAGAGCTTGCTACAAAATTATTCCTTCTATTTCCTGCCAACATAAATAAAATGATGTGAAGACTTTTTCATTACTTGATGGATTCATAATAAAAAAAATGAATTGAAAATTCAAGTCATTACCACCAAAGCATTTTTCCAAAATATTATTTTTTTTCCATTCATTCACCATTGACAGATTGTTGTTTCTAGAAACAAATTGATGTTCCCTTAGGAAACAACATTGCTGCAATTAAAATCACAGTTGCTGTAACTTAAGTTATTTATTAATATTTTCAGTAAAGTGTTATTTCTTTTCTAATTTCTCTTATGTTTTTATGTTTCAGGTGTTCAAAGTCACAACCTTTGTTCCTTCACCAAAATAAAAGGAAGTTATTAAGTTTCATGCTAATACTCTACACTGATCCTTTTATTGCACAATCTTATCAAGTATATGGTTGCCTCAAATCTCATATAAAAAACTCTTGTGGTAAGTCTTGTCAGGAATGACTCACTCTTAATTCCTCCTTATTTTGTAAAGTGACTATGAATTTTGGATGATTAATCCTTCTCCATGTCACCTTGTTAGGATCACCCCTTTATTTAGTTTTTGGGAGGGATTTCCACAGTCACAATTGATACTTTATGCTTACAAGCTTAAAATGGTATGGGTATTTTCGAGGTTGTAACATGAAACAATGGTACTATTAGATAAATAAATTTTCAATCATAATTTTTTCTACCTTATCCACATCTGGTGTTTCCTTGGTCATGGTTGATGTTCCCTTAGTCACAGTTGTTGTTCCCTTGGTCGCATTTTTTTTTCCCTTAGTCACTATCGTTGTTCTCTTGGTCGCGGTTGTTTTTCCCTTAGTCACAACATTTTCTCCCTTAGTTTCCGTTGTTGTTCCCTTGGTAGGGGTTGTTCTTCCCTTAGTCACAATTGTTGTTCCCTTGGTCATGGTTGTCATTCCCTTAGGTCATAATTGTTGTTCCCTCAGGTCGCATTTGATGTTCCCTCATGCCACAATCGTTGTTCCCTTGGATCACAATTTATGTTTCCTGAATCACAATTTTTATTACCTCAGTCACAACTATTGCTATTTACCCATTTTCACATTTTTGATTCAACACTTGTAGGTCTTTCTCATTTTTTTCTCCTTAGTGAATGAAAAATAATTTTAATGTTCTAGGTCCTCTTTGACATAATGATTGGGTAGTCAATTTATCTGTTTTTATCTATAAAAATAATATTATTTTTAAGGAATAATTATGCAAAGATGATTTCATCATGCCAAATTTCAACTTTCCTAATTTTTTAAGTCCCCAATCTTGTAAAATTTATGATGATGACCACAAAATTGTAGTTAAATATTTCCGTCACTATATAATGAATTTTTCCTCAACCCAAATATTAAAAAAGAAAAATAAAATTATCAACAATCATTTGAAGGTTATTAGTTTTTTTATCACTCGGATTGAATCTCAGGCTGAAGAAGGCAATTCCGAGGTAACCACAAGCCCCGTTTAGCTAAGTAGCTAGCCCTACTAGGTAAGGAGAGGGCTCTCTCCATAAGGATCATAGCCAATATGGCCGAGTAAAGAAGATATTAGGATAGGTATAGTAGCTTAGGGTTTTGATTTGATTTTATAGGGTTTTGCTGGATCAGAAGGAGTCAAACAGTCAGGGCAAGGAAAATTAGGTCAAAATTTGCAGGGTGTTCTATGGGGCAAGGTAGGCATATTAATTTAGCACTTTAGGCTTTTAATGGGTAGGATGATCAAGACAGGTGAGGAGCTAGAAAGAGCATGGTGAAATCATGGGTTATTTCTAAACTGAAGAAATTACAAACTGTGAATGTCTACCCAAAACAGAGCATATGAGAATGGATTCTTCTTATCTAACTTGCATACATTCACTTAGAAGTTATGAGATGATGAATAAACTTAACAATATATATCAGCACATGAGAAAAAAATTAGAAAATGAAACTAAACAGTATACCAAAGGGATCCCATAAAAATAACTGCAAATTTGATTAATATTCCTCCTCAGAACTGATACAAAGTGTGTCTCTTCAAAGGCCAAGCATCCAACTAAGTCCAGCCCTTACAAATGAGAAAGAAGAAGAAGATATAGACCTCAAAACAACTCACCCTAGCCTCAGGGAGTCAAATTCATGAGATGAGGATCAGTTTCCACCAAATGCAGAACACGAATCTAAAGACTAGGAAGACCACTAACTTGCCTCTAAAAGAGAGGAAACCAATTCATTTTACCTCTAGAAGTCTCAAGCTAATGAATCTACCCATAGTAAACTAATCCTCATCATAATTAAATTTATATTTATCAATTACATCACTGAAAACCCCAACTACTGAGGTAAAACTCAAAAATCATGTGAAAAATAGAGAAAACTCCAAACAGGCAAAATTAGTCCTATGCACAACGTCAAGGAGGAAAAAATAGCCCTTCTTGTAGGTCACTTTTGATTGACTTCCCGGTGTCCAAATTGCGCTCATGATACCTCATTGGAAAGCTTGTCCTATATAATTTCCAGATATTTTTGAGGTTTTTGATTTGGAGATTATGTGATACTCCAAAACTAGAATCTCTGAATACTGCCTCTGTGCGCAGCGCCACCTTGAAAGAGAGGCAGAAACATGAATTTTTGGGTGTTTTTGGCCCTTTTTCCTTACCATTTTTGCTCCAAATGCTTAGTAGAAGTATAGGGGGCATGAAATCATCATTATTAACACACCGATGTCTTCCATTTGTCCATTGGATGCCCCAAAAGAGTACGCGTCACCAAGGCGCTACGCATAGAGCAAAAATTCCTATGTTTTTCAAAATCTAACCAAAAACTCAAAAATATCCAAAAATTTGCAAAATTACTCAAAATTTGTGGGATAAGCCCACAATCACATGTCAAGTTGAGCTAAGTAGTCATTAACAAGTATATTGAGTTTGTCACTTCCCTTCTTACCCTTTCGGATCTTCTTCAGTTTATCTTTCATCTGTTTGACCTTGATATTGCCAATTTTGTACCTCGTCTAATAGTGATGGGCCATGTGCCTGAGAATCTGATTATCTTTGTTGGTCTTCATTAGTAGCTCCTCCAAGTGAATTTTTACTCTCTCAAGCCACAATTATCTTTCATCTTCCATCTCCTTTGCCAACTACTGGTCAAAAATCAGACTTTGGGCTTCTTGCTTTAATTTCTCTAATGCTCTTCTGGGGCCTCTTGTCTTTGGCCTTTTCCTGATGTTTTCAGCCTCCCTTGTGTGGCATTCTCTGTTGTGAAATCTCATCTTCCTCAAACTCATAATCACTATGTTCTTCCTCCCTATAATCTCTGCCCTCTCTCTCCATGCTTGTTCTTGGCACTTTGGAAACCCTAGGGGATAGGAAAGAAAAGGGAGAGTGTTGAGGAGGTAAATCCCCTCTGCGAATAGAGGCGATCCCTACTAGCCCAGATCGGGTCTAGCAACAATCAAACACGCTACAGTGCAGGTTCCTAATCGTAAATAAACCGAATTGCGAGGAAGGCTTACCTGGAATCCAACGTTGTCGTTTGTAGAAGAGGTGGTGCTCTCGTTCCTTTGCCCTGGCAGATCACAGCCCTCACAATCTCCGTGATCGGACACCTGCACATGCAAGAAACAACACAAACGCAAGCATAAAATCCAGTACATACAACTATATATCAGTCGAAGAGGACATAACTCATGAACATGATCAAGAACAAGAGTGGAACCATAACCGATAGTCGCTTATCATTAAAGAGTCAAAAGAAAAATACAACCATAGCTTCGACGCCGAATTCTCCTTTGGCGGGTCATCAACAGAACATGTCTTGATAAAGCCTGTCAAGGATGGGACAAGCCTCTCTCTCTGGATACTTGGCAATAGTCTCCTTGCTTGGATTTGGCCTTAAGGGAATCAAGAAGGCTCTTGCAGTATAAGGATGTGAAAGATCTTGGGAACTTGGAGATTCTGGAACTCTTTGGAACTAGCTTGCAATGGAAATGGACAAGCTTTTATAGAAGGAGGAAGGGGAGTTGGGATCCCTATAATTATGGGATTGGCCCTATCATCAAGGAAGATTCCATGAGAGGTGGCAAACCACTTCCTCTCTATGGAAATCCGTAGCCAAACCTCCCAACTCAAGATAGAAATCAATCCAGGAATTTGTTAGGATGAAAATTCCACCTTTTATTTTTAAAAAACACCTCTTAATATGGTTGGCGCGGGTGCAGCTCTATGACAGAGCGCCAATTGGCGCGCCCTCTTTGGAGGATTTTCCCTCTTGGCACGAGGGCTGAACTATGAAACCGCGCCAATGGAAAAAGAGCTATTTTTAGGGTTTTTTGTAAGGAGATGTCTTCAGGGAAATTAAAGCTCATCTTCAGAGGGATGCAATGAAAATATTTTCAAGTCTTTTCTCTGCCCATAGGTCACGGAATGAGCCCTCCAATGTGCGGGATGGGGATTGTAGGGATGGTGACAAATTGCTGTGTAACAGATGCCCCCTAAAGCATGAGGCCCGAAAGAGAGAGAGAGGGGTGAAATGCTTTATGAGAACATGCCGACTGAAAACACCGCCATCGGAAAACCTACGGAGCGAAGTACAACTGATGTCTCAGATACATGATATATATACGTGGTATGGGCGCAGCCATCCGTAACAAAGTATACAAAAATCCAGATCCAAGGTATGGATGCAGCCATCCAGTGAGGATCGATAAATAGACTCAAGTATGGTTGTAGCCATCCAGTAAGTGAGTCATGTAAATAATCATAATAATCCATAATATCGCAGCCTGGATTACAACAGACACAATCCAGGGTCTTGCGCTCCATCTCAACCCGAACAAAGTACAAGTTCAAGCATGCGAATATGTGAGCTGAAGTCGAACATGCAAGAACATCGTCTGATTACCAGCCAATGATGAAAGCTGTTAACAGACGCGAGAGGAACCACCAATAATGACAATGGCCCTCAAGGTACTACAGGTACAATCTACGGCATGTGAATCAATGAGCTGGCATCGAACACCCGTAGAATCACTCGATCGGAGGCCAATGATGAAAACCTCGCGTCGAATGCGAAGAACCTGCCATTGAGGCATGCAGGCTCCAAGGTACCAAAAGGGAGTCTCTAGATCAACTTCCTGGATAATGAGCTGAAGTCGACAGGAAGTGACCTTGATCGAAGGTGGGCCATAATGTTTCCCACATCATCGACACGAGACAGAGGAACATGATGTTTTGTTGTGAATCAAGATCGTATGAGAATCAGAGGAAGGTTGATACTTGCAGAGGCCAACTTCTCTTGAACATATAAACGGCACGACAGTGGACTTGGCAGTATTTGACATCAACGGATCAAAGGTCATGGTGACGAGGCAGTGAGCAGATGAGAGGTCAAAAGGGATTATCCAAACCCACGGAGGCAAAGTGAAGAAACGAGATGAGATGTCCCCAACCCGACACGAATGCAAACAAGTGCCATGTTCAAGAGCGACATACTGCCGACACGACAATGATGATGGTTCCATTTTTCCCCCACCATTTCTGGTGAGTACCCCAATTATTTTTGATAACAAGCTTGAAGGGGATAGCATATGCTTGTAATATAAGTCCGCCCTTCGGGCGAATCCATCCTAGTACATTTAACGAGCCCTAGGAAGGAGGAACTTGGAGAACGTCATTTCGACTGAATCCGATGTCATCAGGGTTTAACGAGTCTGACAAAGGAAGAACTCGGCATCTTTTCATGTTTAGAGAGTTTGAAAAGACAGCAGAAAAGTAAACTCCAGCGGTCCCTTTTCGTAGATAGTTCCCCGGACCCGAAAAGGTAGAAAACAATATCCGAGAAAACCTCCTAGTCGCGATAGGCTAGGGTATTCCTTTTTCGTAAATAATCCATCCCAGCCCGAAAAAGGGGTAAACGTATACTGGGTAGATGTCGATTCGTGTCCACTTTAATGAGATCGAAACGACAAGGGCCTCGGCAATATTTTCATGTTTAGAGAGTCAGAAAAGAGCTGAAAGATGACTCCTCCTGGAGGAACGAGTGGTATAAAGGGTAGCTACTGGTTCCGGTAATGGTGGAACTGCTCAGAACAAGTAAAGGTTAAGAGGCTGGCTAACAAGACCACTCATCGCAACGGTTCCTCAGGAACAGGTAAAACAACCAAGTGAAGGCATATGATCGGCCAAGCAGATAGTGACGATGGAGTGAGAAAACCAAGGCTCATCTGGCAAAGACAGGCTGATAAGATGGCAATCACAAGAGGTAAAATGGGAAAGGTTTCATTTTTACACAAGCTTGAAATCAGAAAACTCTGCTTGAAGTTGGTTTCATTTTTACACAAGCTTGAAACAAAGATAAACTATGCTTGAAACCGATTTCATTTTTACACAAGCTTGAAACGGAAACAAACTATGCTTGAAAAAAGTAAGCATGCCCCCAGCATGGTGACTCAATTCGAGGTACATGCCCCCCAAGCTTCAATCCATATGAAAGGCAGATGGAGTGAAGGTTCAAGTTACGAGATCAAGAGAAAGACTCGACTGGGATTTTATGAGATCTAAACAAAGACTCGAATTGAACAAGAATGTGTTTCATTATTTTAACGAGGTTGACACATTAAAAGAACTATCCTCAGACACCCTTGTTTCATTTTTTAAGGAGCTTGACACAAGACAAGGAACTATGCTCTAGCAGACCTTGTTTCATTTTTTAAGGAGCTTGACACAAGAAAATGAACTCTACTCTGACAACCTTGTTTCATTTTTTAAGGAGCTTGACACAAGACAAGGAACTCTCCTCCGACAGACCTCATCATAATGAACAAGAATTCATCGCTTCCAAGAGTTCCGCAACATCTTGGAAGTCAGGACCCAATGCCCCAAGCACACTATGCACGACAGCATCATCACTGAGCACAGGAACGGGATAGGTAGCCACATAGTTGGCCTGCGGTGGGGCAGATACAACAGGTGGATAGAAACCTGGAAGGGATGATGGTGGGCCAGCTGCCACATCAGGACCAAAGAACGAAAGCTGATCAATGGTCACGATTCGTCCTTCATGTGGAAAACAGACCACATGAAAAAGGGAGGAGACAAGCGCTCCCATGGCATAGGTATAATCACGCCCCAAAAGCAGATTGAAATCCAAGGGGCCTGGAACAACCATCACGTCCATATGGACGGTTTTTCCTCCCAAAGTAACAGGTAACTTTGGAAGGATCCCTAATGGTTGACTCGTTCTTTTGCTAAATGCCAACAAATTCTGCGTAACAGGCGCAAGCAGTGGCGAACTGAAAGCTTGCCAGGTAGTTGAGGATAAAATACTAATAGACGCGCCTTCATCGATAATGGTGCTGGGTACGACCAGATCAAAAGCCTGTACTGTGATCTCGAAAGGCACATAAGACGGAAGGCGATATCCTGCAAATCGATTCCAATCAAAGGAAGCGACCAAACTACTCGGAGGGGCTTCCATCGAACCGAAATGGTCTTCCCCTGGTGTTACGGAAGAAGGAGCACCCTCCACGACTTCCATCACGGAGTCGGGAAGAGTATCCTCCGGAACCTCCATCATGGGAGCTGGAGGAGCAGCTTCTTGAGGCATGGGGACAAGAATATTTCTCCAAGTCTGAGGAATCTGAAGAAAAAAGAAGAACCTGAGGGGTGTGAGATCCACTCTCAATGGAAAATACCTGGTGCACCGTGGATGGGGCCAGTTCAACCGATCCCACAACCAATGGCTGGTCGAGAATGGATTCTTGAATTTGAATTTCCGGGGGAGTGGGATCGACCAAGGATGACTCTTGACCAATCGCAGGATCAACTAGTGGAGAACTCAAAGAAAGCTGTTTATAACCAGCCGGGAGGCGTGGTGTAGAAACAGTTGAGTTGTCCAAAACTCGCTTGGCTTCATCCATATAAGGACAAAGGTGAATGGCATGATGCCCTTCACACAACTTACAGGGATTGGTAATCTTACCCTGCTTCTTAGGAGTCTTACCAGCACCAATTGAAGACGTGCCCCCCACCTGGCTCCCGG
Source organism: Pinus albicaulis (assembly GCA_034641835.2). NCBI lineage: Eukaryota > Viridiplantae > Streptophyta > Pinopsida > Pinales > Pinaceae > Pinus > Pinus albicaulis. Next base: position 83,992,113 of record CM076582.1, read on the forward strand.
AAGTCAAAGGCAACGGCAGACGGCCGTTGGACCATGCTTAAAGCACCTTGGGAATTCCAGGGCAGTCTCGAAGAAGATGGTCTCCCGTGCACAACATGCATGGGAACTTGAATTTCCACGAAGGGTTGGAAGGTTTATCTAGAGGAGACGTTTCAGAGGCAGTAGCCGCGTTTTTGGCCTCCCGCTTATCAGACTTCTTCTTCTTTGTCTTCTTCTTCTTCTTCTTAGCCACCTGGTTACTCGAATCCAGACTTTCACCAGGTGAAGTAGAAGAGGAGGACGCAGAAACAGGCAAAGAAGGGGAGAGGTCCACCTGGGAATCAACATGATGTTGTTCCGGTGGAGGAATTGATTGAACAGTAGTGGAGACATTCGGGACCACAGAGGTTGAAAACAACCAAACAGGCAACCCAACAGTTAACCCGGGAAGGGACAACGTTGCCATGTAAGGAGCACCAACATTCCCAAAAGGAGGAAAATGACCAGGATTCCCATCTGAGGGGATTCCTTGGTTGGCGAACTCCAAAAAAGTTGCCATCAGAAACAATCTTGAGAACAAAACCCTAAGGAAACTAACTTTAACCAGGAATATTTCGTGGGCAGTTAGTTTTTAAAACATTGAAACAAAACTCTACCGTTTCATATTTTAAGAGTCGAGAAACAGGCAAAAGGTGACTCTATCACTTTCAGATTGGAAACAAGCATGAAAGGACAAGCGCTTGATGATCCTTTTCAAATTTAAAGAATCAGAAAAGATCAAAATGACTGCTCGGGAATGCTAGGCAAAGGGTGTACCAAATAACCGTGAACTGCAATATACACCTTGGTCTCAAAATGAAAGAGCAATCAACCAAGGACTTCACGTACGTGCAGGAAATCTCCCCGAATGCTGTGTTCGGTGTATCACGGGTATAGGGCGGCAGACTCGGATTCCTATGGATAAAGGATTGAAATTTAGTGGGGTCTCCCTTTATATACACAACGGTATGGGGAACACAAGTCCATACTAATGCTGTCTAAAGCCAAGAGGCGAACGATAGCTACTAGGTTTAACGACGCCGGAACACGTCTCTAACCTAGACCTCTAAATGTTCGTTAATGTTTCAGTGCTTCCTTAGGTTAATTGAGTAAATTTTAAAGTTGATCTTCACTTATGTTTCGGTTTCAAGGCCCTACCGCATGTGATATGACAATATCCTATATGCAGCTATATGAGAAAAGAAAACTTTTCAATTCGATGAATGCTATCTAGTTAAGGGAGGAGCTTCAAACAATGATGCAACAAACAACATCAATGCAAACAAAAAGTTTCCACACTAGATGACTTTCACTATCCGAAAGTAATTCCAAACATTCGGCGATGCAAATAATGCAATGTAATCTATGCAAAATCCTCTTTTTTCCCGAAAACTATGCAATTGTAATCTATGCACAATTTCCTTTTTCTTTTCAAATGATAAGAATGCACTCAATGCATTTTTCGATGAAATGATAATCTACTTAATGCATACTTTCAAAGAAAGAGAATGCACTCAGAGCGATTTTAAGCTTTCAATCATTAAACAATGTGATCTAAGTTCAATGATGAATCTCAAAATACTCTTCAATGCAATGTGATCTAATGCATTTTAACAAAAAGAACACCTTGAGACGAAAAATAAATAAACGCAAATCTTCTTAATGAAGGATGAATGCAAAAGAGATGTAAACAAACACTAAGAATGCAATCGTTGTTTCAAACACTTTGTCACGAAATCCCTCAAAAGGCTACAAGACATATGAGGTCAAGCACAAAGAGGACTTCCAAAGAAAGAGATCAAAACAAGGCATTCATTCCCTTTTAAATCAAGCAATCACAGCAAGAAGACATCCCAAACAATGAGCAATGTAATATATGCTCATACAAGGAAAAGACCGGAAGGGAAAGACACACTGGTGAAGGATTTAGGGAAAAAGTCTCAATTTTCATACATCCTGAAATTGGCTCGACTTGTACATTGACAACTAGCGCCAACTGGCATGACTTACACACTGACAACTAGCGCCAATGGCCAATTGGCGCGGGCGGGTTGCTAACTGACAACAAGCGCCAACGCCTGAAAATGAAAAAAACAAAGAATTTCTCCCAACCAAGACCAGACTCACCACTTCAAGTGGAATCTCCAAGACTCAAATGAACCATGTAATCTAGGCTCAAAGTGAGACAAAGCTAAACACACAGATCAAGATCAGAAAGCTCAAAATAGAGAAAACCCTAGCAGTCCCCAGCACTGGCACGACTGTCAGGCTGAAACTAGCGCCATATCAAGATTGGCGCGGGTAATACATGGACAACTGGCGCCAATTGGCGCGACTGTCATGCTAAAAAGTGCGCCAGTCAAGTTTGCTATGCCAAAATAAAAAATAAGCAATCTAAGATCAGACCAGTGATGTTCACGCTATCAAAGACCCAAATTCACAGAAAGAACCAGCCCAAAAGAGCTGATCAAGCAAGGAGGACCAAGAATCAACCGAAAAGACAAGACAATGCTCAAAGGGTTCAGTTTACAAACTAAACCGGATATTGACTGAAGCAGCTTTGATCTACTTCGCAATTGCAGAGCAAAAGTGTTTCGAAGGCTATCTGGCCAACTTCAGGCTCCGTCTATAGCTTATAAAATGAACGACAACAAGCTAATGATCCCCAGTGGAGTCGCCAAATTGTTGAGGAGGTAAATCCCCTCTGCGGACAGAGGCGATCCCTACTAGCCCAGATCGGGTCCAGCAACAATCAAACACACTATAGTGCAGGTTCATAATCGTAAATAAACCGACTTGCGAGGAAGGCTTACCTGGAATCCAACGCTGTCATTTGTAGAAGAGGTGGTGCTCCCATTCCTTCGCCCTAGCAGATCACAGCCCTCACGATCTCCGTGATCGGACACCTGCACATGCAAGAAACAACACAAACGCAAGCATAAATCCAGTACATACAACTATATATCAGTCGAAGAGGACATAACTCATGAACATGATCAAGAACAAGAGTGGAACCATAACCGATAGTCGCTTATCATTAAAGAGTCAAAAGAAGAATACAACCATAGCTTTGACGTTGAATTCTCCTTTGGCGGGTCGTCAGTAGAACATGTCTCGATAAAGCCTATCAAGGATGGGACAAGCCTCTCTCTCCGGATACTTGGCAATAGTCTCCTTGCTTGGATTTGGCCTTAAGGGAATCAAGAAGGCTCTTGCAGCATAAGGATGTGAAAGCTCTTGGGAACTTGGAGATTCTGGAACTAGCTTGCAATGGAAATGGGCAAGCTTTTATAGAAGGAGGAAGGGGAGTTGGGATCCCTATAATTGTGGGATTGGCCCTATCATCAAGGAAGCTTCCATGAGAGGTGGCAAACCACTTCCTCTCTATGGAAATCCATAGCCAAACCTCCCAACTCAAGATAGAAATCAATCCAGGAATTTGTTAGGATGAAACTTCCGCCTTTTATTTTTAAAAAACACGTCTTGATATGGTTGGCGTGGGTGCGGCTCTATGACAGAGTGCCAATTGGTGCACCCTCTTTGGAGGATTTTCCCTCTTGGCGCGAGGGCTGAACTATGAAACCGCGCCAATGGAAAAAGAGCTATTTTTAGGGTTTTTTGCAAGGAGATGTCTTCAGGGCAATTAAATCTCATCTTCAGAGGGATGCAATGAAATTATTTTCAAGTCTTGTCTCTGCCCAAAGGTCACGGAATGAGCCCTCCAATGTGCGGGATGGGGATTTTAGGGACGGTGACAAATTGCTGTGTAACAGAGAGTGAGTGAGGGAGTGAAGGGAATGGGAGCAAGGAAGGAAATGATGAAATGAGGACTTTAGGGGATTGGGATAGGGCCACAAAAATTAAGGGAAATGTGGAAAAATGTTATGAAACATTGCGAGGTGATGGGAGGTGAAAATATTAAGGGATATAAAAATGAAAATTCAATTACAGATCAAAGGTAGGGGGAAATTTAGGAAAAATAGTGAGATTCCTAGAAATTAGGGTTTTAATGGAAAATAGTAAAGGGACTTAGGGATGAGGATGTAGGGGTAGTTTTAGTGTTTTTAAAAGTATGATGAGATGTGGTAGGGTCTAGGGAGAATGAATTCAGAACAAGGAGGTTTTGGGAAATTTGTGAGGGGGATGGGGATTTTGGGAGTGACAAAGGAAAACTAGGGTTTCTTTGTAATTTTTTCCAACATAAAACTCACACACAAACATAAAATGGATAAAGAGGGAGTTACAAGGGCTCACTTACTTTTTCTGGAGGTGAAGAGGGAACCATGAGGTGTCTGGAGAAGTTTGGGAGAGTTTTGGCCCTGTGCACAGTGCCACACCTAGGTGCGCAACGCTCTCTCTCTATGTGCAGTGTTGTGTAAATTTGCACTGAAAAAAATGCTCTATGCGTAGCGCTAGTCTCCTATGTGCAACGCCAATGATCTATGCATATCATCGGCAAATTTCTACAATTTTTCCCTTGTTTGGAACCTCCTGCTCCAAAATCTAGTTTTTCTCCTTGACACATGAACAAATGAGGCTTTCTTTTGGCAAATGGGCTTTTATACCTTGAATGAATTTTGGATTTTTGAATGATTGGGACCCACACTCCTTTCTTCTCATTAACCTTTCAAAACACTTTTTTATTCTTTGGATGACTGACATGGCCTTTTTATTTCTTCATCAAATGTCTTTAGCTAGGAATTAGCAGCTTTTTGGGTTTTATTACATATAGTGGCTTTAAAATTACATAAAACTAAAACATAAAAAATATCTCTGTTTTTATCTCAAAAATGAGGTTTTTGAGATGAAAACTTACAAAATTAAATGTAACTTTACAATGGAAAACCTGATTGAAGGAAATCATGAGTTTATTCTGGGTCACCTTCACACCTTCTAGTGCCCTTTACTGAAAATGAGACAATGCAATGATTTGACCATAATGAAACCCTAGTGACCTAATGAGAAATGAAAGAAATTGACTCAATGAGTGATTTTGACTAAAAGTGGAATGAGAGAAGACATGGAAGACGGTCAATAGGCATATACTTGTGAAGGAAAATGGGACATTTGACAAGAACAACCACCAGTGAAAATTTTTATATCATGACCTAATGGAATGATTGAAGATTCTTTAGAATGGGACACCTAAGATGCACATGCAAAATGTGTTTTGATCCCTGGTGGAAGTATGTAAATATTGACACTAACATTGGCCTTATTTGGGATGGCAGCTCCTTGGAGGTATCAAGAACACCATAGACCAAGTGCCTAACCTTTGGGCCAACACGGTAAAAAACTATAGACTATTAAAACTGACTCAAAAACCAACCAAAGTGACTGAGAACGACTCAAAAAATAAATTTAAACTAACTCAAAACTGACTTTGAAACTAACTCAAACCTAACTTAAACTCTGAAAATAATAGAAAATCAACAAGCTTTATAGCCTTCACTTCGGGCCCCAAGCCTAAATGATTTTCTGCTCCAAACCTTGCAGAAAATACCAAGTGGTATTTACAATGAAAGTGGAACATTCTTTCAGAAGTTGCATCAGAAATAGTAATGTTTCAAAAGCCTCCCATTGATTGGTCCTCCTGAACATTCTTTTCCATTCATATCTTTCAGCAAATAGGCATTTTTGTCCTCGATAAGCTAAGATCTTGTAGGGTCCTTTCCATAGATTTTCAAATTTCTCGTGTTTTCCTTTCTCTGCATTTCTTGCATCCCATCGCAACACTCCATCTTCCAGCTGAAACTTATCTGCCTTGGTTTTGCGATCAGAAATCTTCTTGATTTTCTCCTAAAGTTTAGAAGCAGTATGAGAAACTTCCTCCCTTGTTTGCTGAAGGTGAATCATTTGATTGATTCGACGTTGAATATCATCTTCCGCAATACCTGCATCCTCCAATAATCTCATAACTGGGACTGCAAGTGATGTAGGAAACACTGTATCTGTACCATAAACCAATTCAAAGGGTGACATACCTATAGACTTCTTGCTGCTCACTCGGGCTGCCCACAAAGCATTGGTAAGCTTCTGATGCAAATTTTTCTTATTCTCCTCCAACATTTTCTTAATGATATTAACCAAGGATTTATTAGAGGACTCAGCTAAACCATTTCCCTGTGGATAATATGCCATTGAATGGCCCAAATTGATGTTATACTTGTGACAAAACTCAATCATATTCTTTGACTTGAATGGTGCTGCATTATCTGTAATAATCTTGTGAGGACAACCAAAACGAGATAAAATATTGGACTCTAAAAAATGAATAATTAATGTGTCCATAGATTTCCTTGTAGGAATAGCCTCGATCCACTTGCTGAAGTAGTCGGTGGCTGTTAGAATCCATCTATGATGTGCTGATGATGTAGGATGAATTTCCCCAATAAAATCGAGTCCCCCTTGTTGAAAGGAAAATTTACTACAATAGGTTTCAGTGGAAAAGGAAGGAGTTTCCTTCTTCCTTGAAAAACTTGGCATTGATGACAACTTGTGACTGTTTTGTACAAATCTGAAAATAGAGTCAGCCAATAATACCCTACTCTCAACACTTTATTAGATGTTTTTTTCCAAAAAACGTGGCCTCCACAATCTCCCTTATGGAAGTCATCCATTACCTGGCTAGCTTCATCTTCAACCAGAAAATTTAAAAGAACACCTCCTGGATCTTTCCAATAAAGGGCACTACTTAGAATGCAGAATTTAGTAGATTTTAATTTCAAAGACCTACCCTTAATTTTTGACATTCTAGGAGGAGGATATAAGTGCTGAAGAACATATACTATATCTGAATACCATGGTGAAGTGAGAAACATTTTTGATACCTGTATTAGAGCGCCATCTTCTTCATCATCTGAAATTACTGCAATAAGTTTTATGTCTAGATCATGGAAGTTGGATTTAGCCATGAGCTTGGCTAACCCTTGTCCCTTGATAAAATTGGTGGGCTTGATCTCGAGATCATACTCTAGCTTCGCTGCTATCCATTTACCTCTTCTTCCTTCTAGATTAGTCTGCATGATAACTTCTTTTACAGCTGCATTTGGAACATAAGCTATAGTGTGTGAATGTAAAATATAGACCTGGAAATCCTTCAAGGCTTTTATTAAGGCCAAATCTTACTTCTCAATAATATTATATTGAAGAGAAGCATCTATAATAGCTCGACTGAAAAAAGAAATGGGCTTCTCAACCTAATCCTTCTTTTGCATAAAAACCACAACCAAGGTGTGCTCAGACGCAAATGAAAATATTATAAAATCACTAGTATAATCTGGACTAACCAAAATAGGGGACTTAGTTAAAGCAAAATTTACCAAATTGAAAGACTTCATAACATCATTATTCCATTTCACATTGTTGTCCTTCTTCAACATATTATCACACAAATTCTTGACCAATGCTTTATCTCCTTTTTATTGCGCGGAAAATATATTTGCTGAATTGGTTCCACTCTACAAGGATCAATGCGAATGCCATCTTTGGAAATTATGTGACCGAGGAGTTTCCCTTCCTCCATGGCAAAGAGACTCTTTTTTAGATTCAAATAAATTATGAAATCCTTGCATTTCTGAAAAACAATCCTTAAATGATGTAAATGCTCATCATCAGAACTAGAAAAAATTGTCAAATCATCTAAATACACCACTAAGAAAACATCCTTCTCATTATCAAAGGCTATATCCATTGCCTGCTGAATAGTAGCTCCCGCATTCTTGAGTCCAAATGGAATTTTTACATACTGAAAGGTCCCCCATGGTGTTGTGAAATCAATTTTATCTTGGTATTTTTCATGTACCAAAATCTGATTATAACCTGAATAACCAACAAGCAGTGATATCTATAACGCTCCAACTACCCTTTGCAGAATATGGTCCATCTTAAGAACAGGGTAATTATCCTTCTAAGACACTATATTTAAATTTCAGAAATCAATGCACAACCTTATCTCTCCAGTCTTTTTCCTTTCCAGAACCAAATTTGAAATCCAATCGGAAAATCTAATTGGAACAATGATATCAGATTTATACAATCGATTTACCTCTTTCTCGATGGATGGTAACAGTCTTGGGTTTATCCTTCTTAAATTCTGTATGAAAGGTTTGTGATTTGGCTTGATGGGAATAGTGTGCTGAATAATATTTTTGTCATATACCTTCAAATTTGCATAATCCCATGCGAAAATATCAGAAAATTCTGATAACAATTTGATGTACTTATCTTTTGCTTCGGGAGATAATGTCTTAGACAACTTAACTATCTTGGGCTTATCTTCTATTCCGATGTTTACATATTCCACACCCTTTTTAGTAGGAACCAATGTTGGTTTTACCACCACATAATCCTTATCAAACAATTCCTCTAAAGGTATGAGACCTCTAGGAATAATATTATCCTTCAGTTGCAAAACATTAATTTGATTGGCCTTTATGTTTTTATTGTTATAATCACAAACATCATCAATAAAAGCATCTTTGAACTTTCCTTCATTCTGAAAAAAGCTATTAATTTCTTTTTCATCCCAAAAAACTTGCCAATACCTTAAGTTATTAGGAACACTAGGTCTATGTCTGACATGAATTTCAAATTTATTACTTGAGTTCATCAGAATTTTGAGATTACTTGCTACCGTAGCAAGCGAATCTGAAATGAAATTTTGACTTCTTGTTACTGTTGTCAATGTATATTCAGGAAACATTTTTAATATATCCAAGACTGGATTCCTATAATCTCTCATTCGTGGATGCTTTGCTTGATATTCTCTGTTCACCTGCTTTATGACAAGCTTAGAATCACCATAAACAAAAATTATTTTTGCACCGAGTTTCTTCAAAATTTTGAGACCTGTGATCAATGCTTCACACTCCACTTCGTTGTTAGAACAGTGACAAGCCAATTTATAAGATAATTATCTAACATTACTTGGAATTCCACCTGGTTTACAAACAGGACTTCGGATCCAAATTCCAATACCTGCACCTTCCTTACCCAAAGCACCATCGAAATCCATGCTCCAAAGGCCATCTTCGTCTTCTCGATGCTGAAACTTAACCATCGGTTCTAATTCACTTTTTTCGGTCACCTCATTTTTCTGTTCTGCACTGATTTTTTTTTCTTCTAAGGGTTGTTCAGAAGAAGTCACCACTATTTTTTATTTATCAAGAACTGCTCTAAAACACTCTGAAACTTCTGGTACATATTCTACCTCTACTAGCTGACTATTTACATCATTCAAACTACCATCTTTATACAAAATAAAAGATTCTAGATCTGTATGTACAACATGTATTGGATGATTTATGGGCTTATCCTTACTAGTTATCACGTACTTCATTTTTTTTCTCGATACAATTTCCTCAATTTCCCGAAAACAGGAATAGTAGCATAAGAGAAGTCAAGTTGTAAAGTACCTTTGAGTTTAGCTCCCCATGATCTAGACAGTAGCATGCTGAATCGAGGTGGTATATCAGCCACCACCACATCCATTAAAACATTCTTGGCTGGGATTTGGTCTAAGAAAACCACTAAATCTTTAATGAGACCAATGCAACAAACTTTACTAGAATCAAAAAAATACAAATCATGATATGGCAGGGTGATATCCAGGCCCATATTTTCCATAATAGCCTTTGGCATTAAATTGTGAGAAGCCCAGTAATCAAGCATAGCATTATGAAGTATATGATCATGTAGTCTAAGGCTTAAATAAAAGGGGGGAACTTCACTCTCTTATTCTAACTGACCATCTATAACTGGACTTAAAATGAGCTTGGGGTGGTCATCTTCAACGTTAACCATATCTGACAAAGGATAAATTTTCAACATTTTAGACACCTGTTGCTTATAGTGACTATGCTTTACTAATTCTGTCAAAATAATGGACACTTTCAATTTACCTATTTCACTTTCTAAATTAAAAGTTGTGACTTTATCTACCTCTTTGATAAGGGTATCTCTTCTATCATTTAGATCCTTTGTTACATTCTCCTTTTTCTGAGTGTCTTTCTCTTTAGTAGTTGAGCTTGTGATGCCTGGTTGACTTTGCTATGATTTTGACCCGCATGCTCTTTACCCTTTCTCTGATTGTTTGGAAGATAATTTTTTTTGCTGGACCTATTTTATTTTCTAAATAGGACTGACAGGTACATCTTTGATCCTTAAATAATATTGTTTCTGCTGTGCACTCAAAGCATTCATATACCCATGTTGATAATCATTGGATTCAGTTTCCAAATCATCATTATTTGCCAAGATATAGTCCTCATCTTTTGGAATATCCAAATTTTCAGTATACTCCTCATCTTCAGTCAGAAAAATGGGCATACCATCTGCTGTAAAGAAATGATTTGTTTCGACAAACAGATCTTCATCTTCTTTGTCTTCCACTCCTTGAACATAATTCTGCTGCAGCAGGGTCTGAATATATTGTTTTTTCACTGGTTGGTCAGATATTTTCTTCTCTTTTCTTGATTCTGAACTGAGGCTATTGTTTCCCTCTGAAATTTGGGTTTCGGATCTGCGTTTCAGGCCTATCTGAGATAGACAACCGATCAACCATTCTCTCCATAGTTCGGGTTAATGAATCCATCTTAGCATTAGAATTAGATGTCTTCTCCTTCATAGTCACTCTCTTTTCAGATCTCATCCTTGCTCTTTTTGCTAGCAAATTTTCTTCCACACTTACAACATTCTGTTTCATATTTGCTAAAGCTGTAGGATCACGTTCACGTAGCTGATATGCCATATCTGTATCAAACCCATCTGGAAATTTGACTAAATCCAAACCTTCCGGTGGTTTGATATGTGTGGGAAGAGCATTCTAAACTGCATTAAATCACACAATAATCTTGCACACTCTCACCAACATTTATTTTGATGTTCTCATAATCAGACAGAATTTGAAGGGGATTTTTCTTTTCTTCCCATATTTCTAAGAATTGTCAATGAAAGGCTTCTAAAGATTCAATAGTGGCTGCTTGTAGAGCTTTGAACCATTTCCTTACTTCCCCTCCCATACTTTGTACAAAAAGCCTCATTTTCAAATCCTCAACATCAATTTCATGAAGATCAAAGAAATCATTCATCTTATCTACATTCTTTTGGGTTGTCATAGGATGAGTATTGTCAAACAAAGGGATTTTGGTTTGGTAATTTTGGGGCATAGCACCTGGATTTCGAGGGAGAACAAGGGGGGCATATCTTGTAGCCATGATTGGAGGTGGAGGATTAACAACAGGGATTTGAATGTTTGATGTAATCAAGGGAGGATTGGTCACTGATTGAGTAGTCTAAATAGTATGTGAAGAAGAAGGCGAGGGATGATAAATATTTTGGGTGATAGTAGATGCAAAGATGGTATTTTGAAAGAATGAAAGATCCAAAGAAATAGTAGAAGGAGCTGAGATCTGAGGTATTCTTATTACCCAAGTATTTATTTTTGAAGAAAAGTTCTGCAGATCATCAAGAATGTGTAAAATTTGTGACCCTGATTGTGACCCCAATTCAATATGTGAAAACAAATCTTCAACGAGATTGTGAAAGGAAATGGAGGAATCAACAATGTTTTCGTCAACCTAACTCAAATATTTTCTCTGAAATAAGCTTTGTTCAAAATTTATATCAGGCTCAATATCTTGCAAGGTTTCTAACTTTTTAGGGAGTGAATTAGCTCTGGGAATAGAACTTTTGTCTGATTGGTTTCTAGCTAAACTAATTTTCTCCACGAAAGTTTTGGCTTTTATTCCTATGTTATGAGGATCACTAACAATGGTGGGAGGATTCATATCTAGATTGGATCTAGTGTATCTTCGGGAAGCCAGTATGTCCAATTTTGAAAAATAACTTTCAATTTACAACTTTCAATTCAGGCTTTGAATAAAATCTAAAATTATCATTCATAAGTTTAAGAATTTCAATGAAAAATTACTGGGGTTGATTTGATCTTAATTTTTCTTCCCTAGTATGGTCGCCAAAATTTTATCACTTGGATTGAACCTCATGCTGAACAAGGAAATTCCAAGGTAACCATAAACCATGCTTAGCCAAGTAGCTAGCCCTACTAGGCAAGGAGAGGGATCTCTCCGTAAGGATCACAACCAAGATGGCTAAGTAAAGAAGATATTAGGCTAGGTATAGTAGCTCAGGGTTTTGATTTGATTGCATAGGGTTTTGTTGGATCATAAGGAGTCAAACATCTAGGGCAAGGAAAATTAGTTCAAAATTTGCAGGGTGTTCTATGGGGCAAGGTATGCATAGTCATTTAGCACTTTAGGCTTTAAATGGGTGGGATGATCAAGAAAAGTGAGGAGCTAGATAGAGCATGGTGAAATCATAGGTTCTTTCTAAACTAAAGAAATTACAGATTGTGAATGTCTACCCAAAACAGAGCATATGAGAATGGATTCTTCTTATCTAACTTGCATACATTCACTTAGAAGCTATGAAATGATGAATAAACTTAACAATACATTTCAACACATGATAACAAAAGGATAAACTGAAACTAAACACCATACCACATGGATCCCATAAAAATAGCTGCAAATTTGATTAATATTCCTCCTCAGAACTGATACAAAGTGTGTCTCTTAAAAGGCAAAGCATCCAACTGAGTCCAACCCTTACAAATGAGAAAGAATAAAAAGATATATCTCTCAAAACAACTAACCCTAGCCTCAGGGAGTCAAATTCATGAGATGAGGATGAGTTTCCACCAAATTTTGAACAAGAATCTGAAGACTAGGAAGACTAAGCAACTTGCCTCTAAAAGAGAGGAAACCAATTCATTTGACCTCTAGAGGACTGAAGCTAATGAATCTACCCATATTAAACTAATACTCATCATAATTACATTCATATTTATCAATTACATCAGCGAAAACCCCAAATAGTGAGGTAAAACTCAAAAATCACGTGAAAAACAGAGAAAACTCCAAACAGGCAGAATTTGTCCTATGCACAACACAAAGGAGGAAAAAATAGCCCTTCTTGCAGGTCACTTTTGACTGATTTCCTGATGTCCAAATTGAGCTCATGATAGCTCATTGGAAATATTGTCCTATCTACTTTCCAGATATTCTTGTGGTTTTTGATTTGTAGCTGATTTGACCCTCCAAAACTACAATATACCAAGACTGCCTCTATGTGTAGCGCCACCTTGAAACAGAGGTAGAAACATGATTTTTTGGCCCTTTTTGATGACTAGTTTTGCTCCAAATTCTTAGAAAACGTACAGGGGGCGTGTCCTCATAATTATTAACACACTAATGTCTTCCATTTGTCCATTGGATTCCCCAAAAGAGTGCACAGTGCCAAGGCACTGCACATAGAGCAAAAATTCCTGTGTTTTTCAAAATCTGCCTAAAAACTCAAAAATATCAAAAATTTGCAAAATTACTTAAAATTTGTGGGATAAGCCCACAATCACATGTCAAGTTGAGATAAGGAGGAATCAACAAGTATCTTTATTTTTTCACCTCCCTTCTTACCCTTCCGGATCTTCTTCAGTTTATCTTTCATCTCTTTGACCTTAATATTGAAAATTTTGTTCCGGGTTTGATAGTGATGGGCCATGTGCCTAAGCATCTGATTGTAGTTGTTGGCCTTGATTACTAGATCCTCCAAGTGAATGTTGAATCTCTCAACTAACACTTTTTTTTATCTTCCATCTCCTTTTCCAACTGCTGGGAAAAACTTAGACTTTGGGCTCCTTGATTTTCTTTCTCCAATGGTCTTTTGAGGCCTCTTTTCTTTGGCCTTTTCTTGATGTTTTCAGCCTCCCTTGAGTGGCCTTCTCTGTTGTGAAATCTCATATTCCTCAAACTCATCATCACTATGTTCTTCCTCCCTGTAAGCTTTGTCCTCTCTATCCATGCTTGTTTTTGGCACTTTGGAAACCCTAGGGGAGAGGAAAGAAAAGGGAGAGTGAGTGAGGGAGTGAAGGGAATGGGAGTAGGGAAAGAAATGATGAAATGAGGGCTTTAGGGGATAGGGACAGGGCCACAAAAATTAAGGGAGATGGGGAAAAAGGTTATGAAACGTTTTGAGGTGATGGGAGCTGAAAATATTAAGGGAGATGAAAATGAAAATTCAATTGCAGGTCAAAGGCAGGGGAAAATCTAAGAAAAATAGTGAGATTCCTAGAAATTAGGGTTTTAATGGAAAAGAGTAAAGGGACTTAAGGAGAAGGATGTAGGGGTAGTTTTAGTGTTTTTATAAGTATGAGGTGATGTGGTAGGGTCTAGGGAGAATGAATTTGGAACAAGGGGGTTTTTGGAAATTTGTGAGGGGGACGGGGATTTTGGGAGTGACAAAGGAAAACTAGGGTTTCTTTATAATTTTTGCCAACATAAAACTCACAAACAAGAATAAAATGGATAAAAAGGGAGTTAAAAGGGCGCACTTACTTGTTTTGGAGGTGAAGAGGCAACCTTCAAGTGTCTGGAGAAGTTTGGGAGAGTTTTGGCCTTGTGCGCAGCGCCCTCTCTCTATGAGCAACACTGTGTAAATTTGCACTGGAAAAAATTCGCTATGCACAGCGGCAGTCTCTTGTGCATAGCGCTAATGCACCATGCACAGTGCCGACAAATTTATGCAATTTTTCCCTTATTTCGAACGTTCTACTCCAAAATTGCATTTTTCTCCTTGACACATGAACAAATGAGGCTTTCTTTTGGAAAATGGGTTTTTATACCTTGAATGAATTTTGGATTTTTGAATGATTGGGACCCACACTTATTTCTTCTCATTAACCTTTCAAAACACTTTTTTATGCTTTGGATGACTGACATGGCCTTTGTATTTCTTCATCAAATGTCTTTAGCTAGGAATTAGTAGCCTTTTGGGTTTTATTACATATATTGACTTTAAAATTACAAAAAAATAAAACATAAAAAATATCTCTATTTTTATCTCAAAAATGAGAATTTTGAGATGAAAACTCACAAAATGAAATGTAACTTTACAATGGCAAACCCGACTGAAGCAAGTCATGAGTTTGTTATGGGTCACCTTCACACCTTCTGCTGCCCTTTATTGAAAATGAGACAATGCAATGATTTGACCATAATGAAACCCTAGTGACCTAATGAGAAATGAAAGAAACTGACTCAATGAGTTATTTTGACTAAAAGTGGAATGAGAGAAGACATGGAAGAGGGTCAACAGGCATATAATTGTGAAGGAAAATGGGACATTTGACAAGAACAACCACCAGTGGAACAATTTTATATCATGACCTAATGGAATGATTGAAAATTATTTAGAATGAGACACCTAATATGCACATGAGAAATGTGTTTTGATCCCTGGTGGAAGTATGAAAATACTGACAATAATAATTTTTTTAGAAGTGAGACGACCCAAATTGAAAATAGTTGCTACAAAACTTTTTATGCCATCCCTAGCTCTTAAGGAGCTGACCTGCCACCCAATATATTAAGTAATATTTTGTTGATAGATAATAATCATAGTTGAATTTTAAATAGAAACGGTCATCTAGAGGATAGGAGGTCTCATAAAGATCTGACCTACCATGATCATAGGTCTTAATATAGTGACATTACCACTATTGGTCACCAAGCTAGGGTGATGGCCTTCGGTCATAAAGTTGGAGGATAAGAGGTCTCATCACAAGCTAACTTGTTCATTTTTGTTAGATCCCATGAATGGAATTTTTATTACCTAGTTACCAAGCCAGAACAATGATCTTCAGTAGACTTCTAAGTAAATTGAAAATATCTTGTAACTATTCACTTATTTTTAATAGATGGGACACTAGCATCTAAATGGGTTAAAAAGGAATTCGTGTTGAGGCTATGGATGCCTACTGGTAGGAGTGGCCATGCCTATGGTATAGCAATCAATTCAATACTCTGATCTACTTTGTTACCTTTTTTTCTCAAACTAATTGCCGATAAATCCTACTTTTTCATATATAAGGTTGCTAGAACTTATGGTTCACGAGGTAATATTTAATTAGTTCTTAGATGATGATGGTTATAGTTTATATTTATTATTTATTTAAAAGCATTCAATTTACATGGTGTTAGTACCCTATAATCTATAGTATCACAAGGTGACTGATTATTCTTTTCAGATCATGTATATTGAAGATAATATTCCATTGCTGTCATTTATTTCCAGACAAGGAAGAGAAATCATGACTTTCTAGAACATAAAAGGAATCAATCTGAATTTTTAGTTCAGTGGAAAGGGGAAAGTGTTGTTGATAAGGTTTAATGGTGATCAAACTTCATTTCTGCCCTCATTCATTTCATTTTACCTCTTTTTCCCTTCATTTTCCCATTTCTATAAAGTACTAGGCTTCATTTATTTCAAACCCCTTTTTTAACTATTAAAATTTGAGCTTTATAGTTGAAGAAGTAGCTCCACCCACCCACTAACAGCCATATAATTTTCCCATTTAAAATTACCTTATTCGTAGCTCTGCCTCCACTTTAGGCCACTTGATATACATATATATCATATATACTATGAACTGCATAAGCCTCACTTTACCGCAAACACCTTTTGACCCTTTACTTGCCTTTCGCGTCGACACTTCGCAACAAATCCTAGCCACATTCCATTTTCCCCTTTATAACTCTGCTGATGCGATATCAAAGGAAACCAACCTTCTCGCCACATCGCCCTTTTCCCCACCACCCATTATCACAATCGGCGTTATTTATGATTACATGTTAACACATCGTGGGCCAATTGGTTTAAGTGGAAATGTGATAGGTTATTCGTTGCTGTGTCTGATAACCTTAAAGGTTGCGATGTGTGGTAAACTTAAATATTGCGATGTGCGGTAAACTTAAATATTGCGATGTGCGGTAAACTTCAAAAAATTGCGATATGCGATAGACTTTCTATGTTGCGATGTCCGATGTTGGTGGGTCCCCATCATGTATCGCACTTCACAAGGTTTAACGTGCACCTCCCCACTGCTCACAACAAAAGTCACGATTCGCGGGCTGTGGGTGTGCCCACCTCATTGCCACATTGCCTCCTGTCGTACTATTATAGTTCCCCTCCCAGCTAACTACCCTCCACCTCTCTGCCATCCTTGCGCATCTCCACACATCTGACGGTCCTTATTTCGTTTCGGCCCCACCTCAGCCTCTGAACCTTAAAAAAAGGGGGGGTCCGAAATATGTGGTATTCATTACCACTTATCTTGCTACATGGCGACACCGGGGATCTTCTGTTTTTATGTGTTTTTCCATTGTTTCTCTTTCTTTGTATTTCTGCAATCTCATTGTAAAACAAAATGTGTGAAGAATATTATTTTTTATTTAGAGCCCCCTATTCTGGTTGTGTTTACAATAGTCTATGTTTTCTACTGATACTAAATCGAGGAATTCTTAATTGCTCCTAAGTTTCTACTAAAATTTACATCCTAGGAAAGATTGAGGAATTCTTAACTGATCCTCAGTCTCTACCTAGCCTTACATTTCTTCTTTTCATAATCCATTTAAAAGTCTGAAAGATCCATGGTAGTGCACCTATCTTGCCCTGCTTCCCTCATGCTTGATATTTTTTCATTTAATCACCTGAGCAAATTTGACTCCATTGCCGAATGGATTTCCCTTGCTCTTCCCACCAAAACAATTCAAAATCCAAACTCGACATCTAATAGCTATCCTAAAATTCCCAATCGAACAAAGCTATATTCAACAAAGAGATCCCTCTTTGGTCTAGGAGGGCGAGATCCTAGGCCTGAAGCGGTTTTGATGTTACCTCTTTTGTTTTTTTTTCGGCCTCAAAATTACGGAGTGATAACATAGTGGAAACCATAATGGGGATGCATTTTTTGTTCCTCAGTAAAATTTATCAAGTTCAGATCTAGTTGATGATGGTGGATAAACAACCAGACACAAGAAGGTTGAAATCTTCCATGTGGCAACTCCATAATGTTTAGTTAATATAAAGACTCCACTGGTAGAAGAATCCAGATTTGTTGTGAACATATGGTGACTCCATTATTTGATTGATTGACAAGATGAAATAAAAAATACAACACATGTATGCTCCTTTGGACTAAACTAAGATCCTAGGTTTTCCAAATCCCATGCCAAACATTTATTGGTTAAAATATCTTCCAGTGTTTAGAGATAAGAAAGGATATGATGCTACCATACATTTGTTAAGATTTCATATGCATGTCTACATATTGAAAATACAGTTTCCATAGGACTGTCTTATGAAAATGTTTGTGGCCAGTTTAGAAGAGAAAGGCAGGATTTGGTATGAAGATCTACTAGCTGCAAGTATAGGTTCTCTAAAGTGTTTTCATGTTGTGTTTTGTGACAAGTATAAAGAAGATTATCCCTCTTTTTCACTAGTTCAAGACTATTGTGACGAATATGAAAGTTTTATTGAATATTTGGAGGATTACTATGATGATGATCAGTTTATGAATGATGATATATTAGAAATGTTAGAAGAAAGACCATTTTATAAAGTGGAATTTTTGTCTGAAATGTCTACTCATCATGAAAAAAATAATGACATATGTTGTCCAGAAGTTCATGAAGTTTCATCATAGGAAATATCCCTAGTAGCACAAGGACAATATGATCAGCAGATGGTCAAAGAAGAACTTCCTCTCCCTGAAGTAGATCTAGCAGAGGAAAATAGTGAAAACCTATGGAAGTCTAGCAATCTAGAGGAAAAGGCAGCTGATTTTGATGGCCCAGATGCACAAGAGCACCTTCAGCCAACAACGTTTTATCCAGAGGTTGAACACGAGTCAAGTTTGCCTGACGAGAGCCAAGAAAGCTTGCCAAAAGAAGACCCATCAGGTCTGTTGATTGAAGACATCTCTAATCCTCTTTTTGAATTTACCGACTTTGAAGAAGATCACAAAATTTCTCCATTTCCTTCTTGGGATGGTTAAAAAGTTGCACAACATATTGATGTTGTAGCTAATGATCCTTTGCTCGAGGTTATTAAAAATTTGTAGCTCCTCGACAAGTTTCTGAATGATAAAGGGAATGATGAGGAGCAAACAAAGCAGTTGATTATCATGGATAGATAAGAAAAAAAATTGTATCCCTTACTATCAGATGACAATCAATACCAACACAAAGGCAAGGGAACAGTCTGTGATGAGTTATGTTTATATATCGCAAATCATATGAGGGATCTGATGTTGTATGTTTACCTAAATCCTTTGAGCAGTTTATTACAGACATCAGGGAAGGAATAATTTTCTAGGTTCATCAGTAGAGTTACTGAATTCAGTGGAAGAGTTAAGTTGCCATGCTTTGAAAAAAAATTTCTATCTAAAGAAATTGAAGATCAGTTTCATTTAAGCACTCAACTGCTTGACTGGTTGCATTGGAATTCTGATTATTATTTGATAGGATAATTTTTTATCATACTAGATGTATGTAGGTGTGCAAATAATCTTAGTACTTTGAGCATATTTTCAGAAGTAGTTTAAGATTTCTTTCAGTTTCAAGTTTCAGCATAGTTTAGATTTCAACATTCAGATTTTCAGGGTGCAGTAGTGATTTCCGTTTGATAGTTTGCAGTGCATAAGTTCAGTTGTAGTTTCATTTCATATTACAGTACATAGATCAAATTCTTGTCTGAGGTTTAGAATAGATGATTAAATATTTTTAGCCACATAGGTTGTATCATATGAAGTTGCAGATTTGGGATCAACCCAATGGATTAGGCTACTAATATACTGTGTTCTTGACACCTCCCAAGGGAGCTACCATCCCCAGCTGGAGCCTCTGTTAGTACCCTATAATCTATAGTATCACAAGGTGACTGATTATTCTTTTCAGATATTGTATATTGAAGATAATATTCCATGGCTGTCATTTATTTCCAGACAAGGAAGAGAAATCCTGACTGTTTAGAACTTCAAAGGCATCAATCTACCTTTTCAGTTCAGTGGAAAGGGGAAAGTGTTGCTGATAAGGTTTAATGGTGAGAAAAGTTCATTTCTGCCCTCATTCATTTCATTTTCCCTTCATTTTTCTAAAGTCCCACACTTCATTTCTTTCAAACCCTTTTTTTAACTATTAAAATTCAATTTTTTATAATTGAAGAAGTAGCTCCGCCCACCCACTAACAACCTTATCATTTTCCCATTTAAACTTACCTTATTTGCAGCTCCACCTCCACTTTAGGCCACTTGATATATGTATATATCATATATATTATGAACCGCATAAGCCTCACTATACTGCAAACACATTTTGACCCTTTAATTGCCTTTCACGTTGGTACTTAACCACAAATCCTAGCAACATTCCATTTTTCCCCTTATAACTCTGCTGATGCGATATCAAAGGAAAGAAACCTTTCTGCCATGTCACCCTTTTCCCCACCACCCATCATCGCAATCAACATTGTTTATGATTACATGTTAACACATCGTGGGCCAATTGGTTTAAGTGGCGATGCGATAGGTTATTCGCTACGGTGTTCGATAACGTTAAAGGTTACGATGTGCGGTAAACTTAAAAATTGCGATATGCAGTAACTTAAATATTGCGATGTGCGGTAAACCTCAAAACGTTGCGATATGCGATAGAATTTATATGTTGCAATGTCCGATGTTGGTGGGCCCCCATCACGTATCACACTTTGTAAGGTTTAACGTTCACCTCCCTGTTGTTGGGCCACGAATACGACCACTTTTTAACACTTATTTCATCCATTTATACTCTTATTTATCATGTAATTTATCATAATTTATCATATAAATCCATTTTATAATTATTTATGCTCTTATGGATAAATATGATTTCTTCTCCTTTATTTTTAATAAATTGATGATTATTATGCATAATTTTATCAATGATGGTTTATTAATATATTTTGTAACAACACTCATCATTTAAGCCTCCAACATATTTCCTAGATTGCATATTTGACCTCCAGCACATCATTCAATACTCCAACTCAGAAATTCGCTGGAATAAAAAGTGACAGTTTTGCGGTTGAGATTATGGGAAAATGGAGAAGAATCTGGAAAATCCGGAACGTGGGTTTTGTCTAGAACGGACCAAATTAATTTTTCTAAAGAATGGTTTGCCCAAATGTGGCCTGTATTGAGAGAAACACAATTTTCTTTGAGCATAATTTTCTCAGATTTATTGTTGTGGCCGTCCTCCAAATTATCTCAGCTACAAATCCAAATTCGACTTGCTCTTGTTGAAAGATTGATGGAAATATATTTTCTTGTTGATCAATTGGTTAGGTACAATCCAATATTGTTATGAGAGATCATATTTGCTATTTAATTTCTCTTCTTTCTGATTATAAAAGGAGAGCATGTATTATGTATTGAAAAAAAACGAAGGATGGGAGATGGAGAGATTTCCTGTTGTAATTACACAATTCCTCATTGACTCTCATTGATTAAACAGAGATTGACTATTTTTAAACGTTGTTATGCATGATTAATACAAGAACATGTTTCCATTTAATTTCTTAGTTCTGCAGTAGCCCAGCAGCGTTTCGCCGGTGGTTGAGGGCCCGGCCCTGGTGGATTGATCCGCTGTTTGTATTTCTACTCTTTTAATTACCGTTGTGTGATAATTGTGATTGGTTTTATTAAATTTGTAAAGTTAATTAAGTTGTTGTTGAATTTTTTATTGCTGTGTTGCGTTAATGAATTGCATTGCTGTTCCATTTCAATAAGAATCTTAGTTTCGGTATTATTCATCTTTTTATTTCTTATAAAGCTTTGCTGTTCAATATTTACTTCATTTGCTATTCCGTTGGATTGCTTAATAATGTTTGTTGTCGACAGGGTTTGGTGTTCAATAGAGTTCGTTAGTTGATTTCATCAAGTTAAGATCTGATTCATTAGTTAGTATTTTTTGTTCAATTCCAATGTGTTGATAATTTTCAATTCATTAGTTTCAGATTGCAGAAAAATTGTTTATTTACATTGTTACAGTTTGCTGTTTATGCACATAGCCATTCAATTACAGATTGTTGTTCATTTCTAATTCTTGTTTTAAAAAAAATTTCTTCTTTGTTTACTTTCAATAACAGCTTTAGTTCAATTTCTATTTCCTTTTAATTTCTTTAAAGCAGGACTGTCAACTGTAGAGAACATTGGTTATTGCTTCCTCGTTCCTAGATTGATTGTATTGTTCCAGTTTGATTTCAATTGCATCAATTTCTAGAGGAATGAGTTATTGCAATTGTATACTCGATTGATGTTTGCTGAGTGAATAGTTGGATTTCAGAGCATTTGAGTTTATGTTGTTGTAATTAGATTTCTTTTTCAAGCATCCGTTTACTTTTGCATTTGAAACGCTATACTACATCTTGCAAGGCATTACTCTTAGATTGAATTGCAACCTCATACAGAGTACACTCTTGAAATAAAAAGTCGTTCCCGGATTGATTATTAATGTAGGATAAATGGGCATTAAAAAGACACCTTTTATACCTCAACATTTTGGCGTTGTTGCCGGGGAGAGTGTATGCCATTTAGAAAGAGTGTGTTAGCCCCCCTATGAAATTCTTGACAAGCAAGCTGGGGGCTAGAATTGTTCTGGAGCCTCCAAGGAATGCCTTTCCCCTGAAAATTCATCCTCCTTGGAGCCTCTCTGTACCATGCCTGAAATGTAATTCCTCTACTGATCCATTCCTCAAAAGAGCCTGTACTCCTCTTATACCCTCGCAAATACCACATTTTCACCCAAAACTCCCTTTAAACCCCTCCATCTCCCTACCGTTACCATAATCTGGCCTCAGATTGCATTAAAAATGGTTTAAAGACCCATTCTGAACCTTATGACAGGCCTAGCCCTTCTGCTGATAAGCCCCGCGCCCCTTTTCTCCCATAGAGCCCAGTGCCGGAACCCAACGCTAAACTCTCTAGGCGCTTAACCCCTCCTATTCTTTTTCCGCTCGAGGGCCATTAAAACCTTCATAAATCGCATTTTTAGATTTTAATTAAATGCAAAGGTTTTCCACCCGTATCTATTATGGAGGATCCTCCGCCGTCGATCTGCTCCACAGATCGGACGACGCGGAACGCTCCCAAAGCCGTGGTCCCCGCCTGCTCACGTCATCCTCGAAACCACGCAGTAAATCCCGCACCGCCCATCTGCAGCAGGTGGTTTTCTGCAAAAGCTAGCGATCCCACTCATTAACTGACACGCGTCCCTTGTACGAAAATGAAACCGCTCATCGCCCGCACGTTATTGTTCGGTCGATGGATGCCCAGCGGAATTAATATGGACCGTCAGATCTTTAAACCCTTATCTGACGGCGCTCATCCCTCGAACCTGTGCGGTATTTAACCTGCTGTCCCCCGTCCCCATGGCCCACTGTACGTCGTTCTCCGCCGTCGATCGTCGCCCGATCGACGGTCCGGATCTCTCTGTTCATTGTTGACCACTCCGTTGTCCCCAGGCCTCCACGTCATTCATCCACCTTTGTTCGTCCCGCCACGTCGGCCCCACATGCATCCCCGTACAGTCTCTCATTCCACTGCATAAAAGCGTCCAAGGTTCGTGTTTTTAATGTTTTTCATATGTTTTCACTCCCTGAATCATTAACCCTCTGCCAGAGCTCGGTTCACCATTTCGTCGCGTTTCCGTCCCAGGTCTTCGTCCGCACTGCTGTTCTATCCATTCACATTGTGTCCCCGCCACCTCCGTCAATCGCCGTCATGTTTTTCCTCACAGTTTGTTGTTTTGCAGGGTTTCCAAAGGTTGAAGACCGCCATGGTTTTACATGGCAAGCTGCGCAGGTGCATTTAAATCCGAGAGCGGTACAGTTAAAATTGTCAAAGAAAGCTGCTGACAGGAGTTGCATTAAAGAAAAGTAGATTTCCAAACCTTGAATATCTCTCGTCGCTATTAAAATCCGAGCTACCCTGTCAGAAGCAAACGAAGCGGCAAAGTGTATCAGTACAGAGCAGAAGGAAGATTGAAGCTGGTTTATGAAGATCTTTAGCTTTAATCCAAGTTTAAAGAGGCAAAGCAATAGATCACAGACCCCGAGGATCGATTCAAAGGAGCCCAAGCACAGACAAAAGTAATATCCGGGTTTCGTCAGCAGAATGTTTTCTTCTTTGTCAAGGTACAGGGCATCCATACAACTTTATTACACACCATGCCCTCGAAGGAGTTTTCCCACCAGGCTACGGCTCAAAGACAGTCAGGCATTTATGAGGCAGGCCTTCTTTACAGTTTATTTCATTTATGTTCAAATCACCTGAAGTACCACGAGCTAAAATGTCAAAAATCAAATCCGGAGCAAATCGTTCTCCTACTAGGAAGGTGGCAGAGTTTAAACATAAAGCATTATCAAGCAGGATGGGCCTCGGCCCTGCATTTATTGTTGTGTCTGAAGATACATTTAATCTCCACCTACTTTCTCAATCGATCTTAGGATCATCTTTTGCTATAAAGCACAACAAGAAACATTGTAAGGGTTGTTGTTGGATTATCAGTGAATTGCAAGCATTTTTTTCCCGAGCCAAGTTTCCTGTGTAATGATTGTATGATAGGCTGAGAAATATGAGGTATTCAGGCTGAATGTAAAAGCTTTGGGCAGTGATGTACCTGATTGGTGTTGTGTTTAACATGATAAGCAGTTTTCATTGGATCCTGATCTACAGCAGTTGGTGATGTTTTCTTATCTCTGTGTTTATTTCCATTTCATTTCATGTTCTTCTGACTGACATCTGAATGCATGATATAAGATTTACCCTTGTTAGGTACCTTATATCCCAGCTCTCTCAGTCTTTGATGTTTTCCGGTCATATGTGTGTCCGAATATTGTTTTTAATTAACTAAACCAGTGTAGTGGATGATTATTGCCTGCTCTCTGAGGTGCAAGTTAATAAGATCAGTGTTCAGATGTTTTTGTTAAGATTTAATTGAAAGAGGTTAGGAGTATTGGGGGGTGTGTTGTGCTACGTAATCGTAACCAACCAACCAACCAGCAGTGCTAGCACTTCAGTTAGTACTCCTAATGAAACTGTTCAGACCCATGTACATAATGGAAATTAACAAGCTGATTCAGCCACCAAAACAGTGGCAAACAAAACAGAACCTAGTGTTTCCAAGACGCAGTCCATTTTCAATTTAGAGAGTGAAATTGAAAAAATCAAAATCTCTGTACCACTATCCGAGCTGGCCACTCAGGATGTATATAAAGGCCAAATTTTGAAAGCATTGAATCTGGGAGAAATGAATGACTCTGTAAATTTGAATGATGATCAACCAGCCCTGCTCTTTGGTCCAAAAATTGAAGGAAAGTTTCAGGAAGGGGTAGTTCCGCCTTTCTACATCAGTCTTAACATTCATGACAAAATACTCCACAATGCCATGCATGACTCTGGTGCATCACACAACTTAATTCCTAAGATAGTGATGGAGAGGCTAGGCTTAGAAATTACCAGACCTTACAAAGACTTATACTCATTTGACTTTAGCAGAGTAAAGTGCCTAGGCCTCATCAAAGACTTATGTGTGAGTTTAACCCAGGTTCCTGCCAAGTGTATGGTCATGGATGTAGTGGTGGCAGACGTGACACCCAAGTATGGCATGTTATTATCTAGATCATGGGGAGCCAAGCTGCAAGGCACCATGCAGATGGATGGCTCATATGCCACTATCCCTATATTTGGCCAATTAAGAAGACTGTATAGAGAGTCCCAAATGAAATTCCTAGTTAGCAGCCCCGAGAAACCTGAAAATTCGCCATTATATTCTGTGCATACCGACCTTGACTCCTTCATCTTTTGTAATGATGAATCCTTAGAAGAGCCAGAGTCCCAGAATAGGCATACAAATGAGAACACCGAACCTATAGACCTCCACATAATGGCCACTCTAGAAGAATATGATCAGGAAAACCATGGGCAGCACACTGAAAACGAAGAGGAAATCAGAAATGAATCCTGTAGGATCTGCGGTGGACCTCTCACTCCAAGTGAAACAGAAACATAACAAGAACAGCAAGCTAACCACCTTCCTGACATCAGTGGCCTCTATGAACAACATGATAGCTTACAACCTAGTACAGACCTCCCAACTCAACCTAATGGTGAACCCAACTGTAAGGGAGAAAGTGAAGTGGAAGTAAACAAAGATCCCCTGTGGGAAATGAACTTTGATGGGTCTTGCACTAGGCAAAGCGCTGGAGCTGGAGTGTGGCTGCGTAACACCGAAAATGATCACGCGGAGAGCCACGCTGTCAATCTACATTTCAAATGCACGAATAACATTGCAGAATATGAGGCTCTAATCTTGGGTTTAAATCTGTTGAAAAAATTAGGAGCCCGTAGGATAGTCGTGAGAGGAGACTCTGAGTTAGTAATCAAACAAATGAATGGTGAGTATTCGGAAAAACACCCTAGGCTTAGGGCATATAGGAATGATACTCTAGATTTGCTGAAAACGTTCATTGAATATGATTTAGTATCCATTCCTAGGGGTCAAAACGCTATTGCAAATGGACTAGCCTGCCTAGCTAGCTCTTATCCTAAAGCCCCAGTTGACCAACAAATCATCATTCAGACTAAATTCAGGCCTGCAGTGCCAGACAATGAAAAATACTGGTAGGTCTTTGAAGGAGACAAACAGATTGAAGATTTCCTGATGGGCAGAAATGAGTTTGAATTTTTTGATTCAGACTCAAAATCTGATGACAGCTACCCAAGTGAGGATTCCCCAGATGAACTAGAAACACCTAGTAGTATAGATATAAATTATTTTTCTGAAGAAACTGGAGATTCAGCCATAAAACATGAAAACGCAGATAGAGAAGAAATGGAGGTGCTGCAAGCCAAAGACAAGAACATACCAAGAGGCTTAGCACCCTTGGAGGACCTCTTTGATTTTGATGACGTAGCAAAAAAGCCCACAATAGAACATGTAGAATCAGATATAGAAGAATGCAACATTGGCACTAAAGACAGACCCAAAAAGGTTAAATTGGCTAAGTCAATACCTGCAAACATGAAGAAGAAATACATCGACCTGTTTAAGGAATTCATTGATGTGTTTGCATGGAGTTATGAAGACTTAAAGGCCTATGACACCAACATTATACAACATAAGATACCACTGAAGGAAAATCAGAAACCTTTCAGACAAAAACTCCGTAGAATTAATCCGAAACAATTGCCTGCAGTAGAAAAAGAAATTAAGAAGATGTATGATGCAGGAATTATTGTCCCTGTAAGGTTTTCTGATTGGGTGTCAAACTTAGTGGCTGTAAGGAAGAAAACAGGGGAGATTAGACTGTGCATAGACTTCAAAAACCTCAATAGAGCCTCCCTGAAAGATAACTACCCTTTGCCTAGAATGGAGCATATCTTACAGAAGGTAGTGGGCTCTAAAAGAATCTCCCTGCTCGATGGTTTTTCAGGATACAACCAAGTGCTGGTACTCCCAGAAGATCAACTCAAAACAGCTTTCACCACTCCATGGGCACCTTCATGTATGTGAAAATGCCTTTTGGATTGATGAATACTGGAGCTACCTTCCAGAGAGCAATGGACATAGCTTTCTCAGAGGAGATAGGACACTTTATAGTTATCTACTTGGATGACTTAACTGTCTTTTCTAAAACTGAAGAAGAACATCTGAAACATCTGAGAAAGGTTTTTGAGAAATGTAGAAGGTATGGTCTGTCCCTAAATCCTAAGAAGACTGTTTTCGGGCTGCAAGAAGGTAAGCTTCTGGGCCACATCATATCCGAGAAAGGGATTAGGATAGACCCCCAGAGATTTGAGGGAATACTTCAAATTACGCATCCAAGGAACATCAAGGAGCTACAGTCCTTCATTGGGAAGATCAATTTCCTTAGAAGATTTATCCCCAATCTTGCTGAGCATCTTAGGAAAATGACTGAAATGCTAAAGAAAGATGCAGGAATCAAGTGGACTGTTGAAGCCAAAAAATATTTTGAGTCAGTAAAGCTTGCACTCACCCAGGCTCCTGTCCTTATCAGCCCTGACTTCTCAAAATATTTTCTGATCTTTTCATTTGCCTCCCAACACACGATAGCTGCAGTTTTGCTGCAGAAAAACTCGGAAGGTAATGAACAGCCTATAGCCTTCTTTAGTAAAGCCTTAAGAGATGCACCCTTAAAGTACAACATCATGGAAAAGCAGGCTTATGCCCTGATTAAGGCCTTAAAAGACTTTAGGGTGTACATTCTGCATTCTCACACCATTGCCTATGTGCCAAATATGGTGGTCAAAGATATCCTGTCCCAAGACCCAGATGGGAAAAGGGGCAAATGGATTGCTACAATTTTAGAATATGACATTGAAATCAAACCCACCAAGCTGATAAAAGGTCAAGGCCTGGCCCAATTGATGGTTGAATCTAATCTACATGTCCTTGATATTAACATGATGAATACCCTGGATGAGCAGGAAGAATTGCCCCATCCGACTGTGGAGGAGCAGTTTCAGAACTCTCCTTGGTATACTGATATCCTGTACGTGCTCACACACCTCAATGCCCCTCCAGAACTGTCCAAAACAAAGGCCAGATTCATAAAACTCAAAGCTAGAAATTACTGCATTATGAATGAGAGTCTATATTGGAAAAATCCAAATGGTCTTTTGCTGAAATGTTTTCCTGAAACTGAAGCCGAAAAAATCAAACAAGAATTCCATGCTGGGGAGTGTGGAGGCCACCTGAGTTGGAAGACCACTGCAAACAAGATACTCAGGGCGGGTTACTATTGGCCTTCACTCTTCAGTGATGTCCATAAAATGATCCTTACCTGCCACAAATGCCAAATTTTTGAGGGCAAGAGAAAGCTCCTTCCCCTCCCTCTGCAACCTATCACCATAGAAGTTCCCTTCATGCAATGGGGCTTAGACTTCATTGGAGAAATCCACCCCTCTTCTTCTGGACAACACAAATGGATCTTGACCGCTACAGATTACTTCACTAAGTGGATAGAAGCTATACCCACTAGGAATGCCACTAATTCTGTCATCACTAGGTTCCTAGAAGACTTCATCCTATCTCGGTTTGGTTGTCCAAGGAAAATAATCACTGACAATGCTGCTGCTTTCAGATCCAAAAGAATGATTGATTTCTGTCACAGGTACGGAATTGCACTTGGACATTCAACTGCCTATTACCCCCAGGGTAATGGCCTAGCTGAATCATCAAATAAAAGCCTGGTTACAATCATTAAGAAGCTGTTGGAAGAGAACAAAAGGTCGTGGCATAAAAAGTTGATACATGCCTTGTGGGCAGACAGGCTCACTACAAAGAAATCTATTGGCATATCACCCTTCCAGCTGGTTTATGGGACAGAAGCAGTTTTTCCTACTAGCCTTGGGATACCAGTGGTAAAGCTTATCCAAGAAATCCAATCAGAAGAAGATAGCATGATAAGGAGAATTAATGAAACAATCCATCTTCAACAAACAAGGGAGCAGGTTTATAACAGAGCTGTCAAAGTGCAGGAAAACATGAAGAAACAGTTTGACAAAAGAACCAAAGCAGCAAATTTCAAAGTTGGGGACAAGGTCCTAAAGTGGGATTCAAGAAGAGAGGATAAAGGCAAACATGGCAAGTTCGACAGCTTGTGGCAAGGTCCGTTCATCATTCAAGCCACGGTGGGTCCTAATGCGTTTTTCTTACAAGAACTTGATGGTTCCGAGTTGTTTGGGGGTCCTGTCAACGGCAGGATGCTCAAACATTACTTTTTTTTATTTTCCATTTCCAATTTCACCTCCATTGTATATACCATTGCAAATTTTCATTTTCAGCAAAAAGAGAAGAAATCGTCCCAAAAAACAGAATGAGAAGAGAGGTTCAGACATGCTCAAAACATGAACCTCTGAAGGAAAGAAGTGACTCAAATATGCTCAAAACCTGAGTCACAAGAAAGAAAAAGGATGTTTCACAGTTGCAAGATTCCATGCCTTCGCAGTTTTGTTTTCTTCAAGTCTCTGCCCAACAAGTTAGACAGTCTAATCCTGGCTTGGCTGTGTTTAAATTTCCCGTCTTAGAATGTAGGTGAAGAAACCTGTTGGACAGTTTAATCCCAACAGGTAGTAGATTAGGTAGATAAATAGATGAGGCCAACAGTCTAATCTGGCCTCATGAAGCAATAAGGGTAGAATTCGAATAGGTTTGTTTTTGTTTTGCAAAATAAAATGTAAAGGGTCTGCTAGTTCAAATGCGCCCAAGGGAAATTGTTAGAGTTCTAGTTTGTGTATGTAGATTGGTTGGGAAAATGTTTTTGCTGATTTGTGTATCCAATATATTGTGGCAGCTGAAATTAAAGAAGAAAGATGGCTTATGACAGCAGGCATCTGGCCTACACCAAGAAGATAAATTTCTGAATTCTTGACTCCTCCAAGGAGCAGCCATCCCCATGTGGAGCCACTGTTAGCCCCCCTATGAAATTCTTGACAAGCAAGCTGGGGGCTAGAATTGTTCTGGAGCCTCCAAGGAATGCCTTTCCCCTGAAAATTCATCTTCCTTGGAGCCTCTCTGTACTATGCCTGAAATGTAATTCCTCTGCTGATCCATTCCTCAAAAGGGCCTGTACTCCTCTTATACCCTCGCAAATACCACATTTTCACCCAAAACTCCCTTTAAACCCCTCCATCTCCCTACCGTTACCATAATCTGGCCTCAGATTGCATTAAAAATGGTTTAAAGACCCATTCTGAACCTTATGACAGGCCTAGCCCTTCTGCTGATAAGCCCCGCGCCCCTTTTCTCCCATAGAGCCTGGTGCCGGAACCCAACGCTAAACTCTCTAGGCGCTTAACCCCTCCTATTCTTTTTCCGCTCGAGGGCCATTAAAACCTTCATAAATTGCATTTTCAGATTTTAATTAAATGCAAAGGTTTTCCACCCGTATCTATTATGGAGGATACTCCGCCGTCGATCTGCTCCACAGATCGGACGACGCGGAACGCTCCCAAAGCCGTGGTACCCGCCTGCTCACGTCATCCTCGAAACCACGCAGTAAATCCCGCATCGCCCATCTACAGCAGGCAGTTTTCTGCAAAAGCCAGCGATCCCACTCATTAACTGACACGCGTCCCTTGTACGAAAATGAAACCGCTCATCGCCCGCACGTTATTGTTCGGTCGATGGACGCCCAGCGGAATTAATATGGACCGTCAGATCTTTAAACCCTTATCCGACGGCGCTCATCCCTCGAACCTGCGCGGTATTTAACCTGCTGTCGCTCGTCCCCGTGGCCCACTGTACGTCGTTCTCCGCCGTCGATCGTCACCCGATCGACGGTCTGGATCTCTTTGTTCATTGTTGACCACTCCGTTGTCCCCAGGCCTCCACGTCATTCATCCACCTTTGCTCGTCCCACCACGTCGGCCCCACATGCATCCGCGTACAGTCTCTCATTCCACTGCATAAAAGCGTCCAAGGTTCATGTTTTTAATGTTTTTCATATGTTTTCACTCCCCAAATCATTAACCCTCTGCCAGAGCTCGGTTCACCATTTCGTCGCGTTTCCGTCCCAGGTCTTCGTCCGCACTGCTGTTCTATCCATTCACATTGTGTCCCCGCCACCTCCGTCAATCGCTGTCATGTTTTTCCTCACAGTTTGTTGTTTTGCAGGGTTTCCAAAGGTTGAAGACTCCCATTTTTTTACATGGAAAGCTGCGCAGGCGCATTTAAATCCGAGAGTGGTACAGTTAAAATTGTCAAAGAAAGCTGCTGACAAGAGTTGCATTAAAGAAAAGTAGATTTCCAAACCTTGAAGATCTCTCGTCGCTATTAAAATCCGAGCTACCCTGTCAGAAGCAAACGAATCGGCAAAGTGTATCAGTACAGAGTAGAAGGAAGATTGAAGCTGGTTTATGAAGATCTTTAGCTTTAATCCAAGTTTAAAGAGGCAAAGCAATAGATCACAGACCCCGAGGACCAATTCAAAGGAGCCCAAGCGCAGACAAAAGTAATATCCGGGTTTCGTCAGCAGAATGTTTTCTTCTTTGTCAAGGTACAGGGCATCCATAAAACTTTATTACACACCATGCCCCCGAAGGAGTTTTCCCACCAGGCTACGGCTCAAAGACGGTCAGGCATTGATGAGGCAGGCCTTCTTTACAGTTTATTTCATTTATGTTCAAATCACCTGAAGTACCACGAGCTAAAATGTCAAAAATCAAATCCAGAGCAAATCGTTCTCCTACTAGGAAGGTGGCAGAGTTTAAACATAAAGCATTATCAAGCAGGATGGGCCTCGGCCCTGCATTTATTGTTGTGCCTGAAGATACATTTAATCTCCACCTACTTTCTCAGTCGATCTTAGGATCATCTTTTGCTATAAAGCACAACAAGAAACATTGTAAGGGTTGTTGTTGGATTATCAGTGAATTGCAAGCATTTTTGTCCCGAGCCAAGTTTCCTGTGTAATGATTGTATGATAGGCTGAGAAATATGAGGTATTCAGGCTGAATGTAAAAGTTTTGGGCAGTGATGTATCTGATTGGTGTTGTGTTTAACATGATAAGCAGTTTTCATTGGATCCTGATCTACAACAGTTGGTGATGTTTTCTTATCTCTGTGTTTGTTTCCATTTCATTTCATGTTCTTCTGACTGACATCTGAATGCATGATATAAGATTTACCCTTGTTAGGTACCTTATATCCCAGCTGTCTCAGCCTTTAATGTTTTCTGCTCATATGTGTGTCTGAATATTGTTTTTAATTAACTAAACCAGTGTAGTGGATGATTATTGCCTGCTCTCTGATGTGCAAGTTAATTGAATCAGTGTTTGGATGTCTTTGTTAAGATTTAATTGAAAGAGGTTAGGAACATTGGGAGGTGTAAAGCCTGTCGCTGCCTCTTCATAACCTTCCCTTCCAATACAAACCTTTTCAAGACCCCTTGTGTTGCCTATGTTTTGTCCAAGAAGGCCTGGAGTTAAATGACCTCTGGCCTGATCTATAGACGGAATCAGATGGTTTTACATCCTTCATTCTCATCCCTTAGCGTCCCATCCCACCAATCAGTCTTTGAGATCCAAATGCTCTAGATGACTAGCCCAATTGAAGCTTACATATTGAACATAAGTAAATCCTTTCTTGACTCCATTGCCCAATGGCCTTGATGTTCCCTGAGTCATCTATCTTTTCCTAGCTTCCTTCTTTACCCATCCTTGTCTTATGGTGAAACCTTCCTTCCTGATTCTCAACAACCAAACTCAAACAATCAAACAAACAACCTTGAGCCTATAACTAGCCTAAAATCACAACTGAGAACTTCAAAGACATACATCCTTTGATAATCATAGAGAGATCCCTCTCTGGACCTAGGAGGGCTAGATCCTAAGGTCCGAAAGTGGTTCTATGTTGTCTTATCTTTTGGTCTCTATCAACCTGGCCAAAACATGGGAACCCCAACAGAGTGATGCATATTTAATTTTTTTTCTGCTTGGGAAGAATTGGGTATTAAAGACAGAAGGTAAGACCTGCGCACCGAGCAAGGAACACACTTGTTCACTGGCCTGCTTCACATCAGAATTAAGTGAAAGCTTAAGGTAGGAATGAATGCTTGTGTTTTTTTGAATTTTAGAGGTAGAATTTTTGAAAAAAATCCTATAATTCCACTCGAGTGGTGATGTAAGCACCGCCCATTTCACTAACCAATTGATAGGAACATTTAAAGGAGGATCCTCAAAGAAATGCATGAAGAACATCTTATATTATGGTAAGAAATGGCTCACATTGCAACTTTTGAATTCCCTATCAAGGATCTAGGAGAAGTGACACAAATGCACATAATTCCCCCACCGTCTCTACCAAATTTTCATGGTTTGATAAATGAAGATCCAGATACATTCTTATTTGAGTTTGAAATACTTTGTAGAGGATATGATTGTTGTACTAATGATGAAATATTGAAAGTGTTTCCTCTTACTCTAAAAGGAGCATCTCTCCGATGGTTCATGAGCCTAGGTGGGAACTGCATCCAAACATGGGAGGACATGAAGAACATATTCTTGAAGAAGTATCAAGACTATTGCAAATCCAATGAAGATATTTTCGGTATGATACAAGGGAAAGATGAAAGCTTGGAGGACTATGTGGAGTGATTTTTATACAACCTTCAAAAATCAAAGCATAAGTATTTGGAAAAAGAGATCTTGAAAACACTCATTCTTAAAGGAATCAAAGATGAATTTTTAGAACTCTTAAATCTGATAGGAAAAGGTGATGTTTTTCAGTTATCATATAACGATGTTTGTGAGTTATGCATAAGGTATTCAAGAGGAATTTCTAAGGCTGGTAAGAATTCTAGAGAAGTTTCTTCTTTATTTTCCAAATTTACTACAAGAACAAGAGACATAAGAGCTAAAATTGATGTTTTATTTGGAAATTTTAAATATGATTTTATTAGCTCTCTAAATTCACAATTGAATGTTTTGCAGGTTCGGAAAAATCAAGAATTTGATGAAGTGTTTTTCCCTCATTACTAAAAGGAGCATCCCATATATAGTTGTTCTTCCTTATCTAATTTGGAAGTGGCATATCAAAGAGATGGGGAAGATGAAACAAGGTCAATAGGTATGGTTCAAAACACTTCCTCTCCATTCTCTTACTTGCATAATCCATTATGGAATACTCATATGTTAGGGCAGCCATGCCAATCTCAATATAACCACCACCAATATTGTCTACAAGCTTGGCATGGTTCACCTTATGATTTCATGACTACTCTCCCTCATCTTGTAGCACAAACACATATTTCAGCTCTTCCACAACATCTTGCTTGCCTATCAAAATCATCCACTCAACCCAATCAACTACATCATCAAGAGGCTCCATTCCCTACACAATTTCTTGCTCAACTCATTCCACACCCTCACCATAATAAAACAGTACAACATGCTTACAGTGTTGAAATGAAAAATTTACCCACCCTTCCCACCCATTCTATCTCACATGCACTATTGGAGAAAACTTACACTGAGACTCAGAATGTATCAAATCCAAAAATTGTAGAAGTTATGAAAGAAAATGAGGTTTCTTCTAGTTTGCACCAACAAACCATTTTAAAAGCTCAAGAACTTCATGATACGATGGCTATGGGAAATCAAGAAAGTAAGGGATACATTGAAGATTGGTTTCACTCCGTCATTTTTTTTCAACATCACTCCATGCTTCAACAATTTTTGGCACCATCTTTTCAAGGGGAGTTGGCTTCTCATACCCTAATTTTTATCAACATGCATTTTTCAAATTTGGGTATGTACATACTAGAGGCCTTATTTCTAAAATGGTTCCACTGGAAATAATATTATACATAAACATATTCGATTCTCAAAGAAGAGTAGGATAGTGGAGAAAATAAAATAAATAAGGAAATAAAACAAACACATGTTTTTTTATTTTTGTAAAAATAGTTGTTTTTTTTTTTTTGCAACACACTGTGGAAATCAACATTGATGATAAATATTCTAATTTATTTGTGTATTTAGATGAATTATATTGCAAATAACAATTATACAAACACTTATATTCATTTTTATCATCAATATGGAAAAATTGCTTGAATATCATTTTTTTGGCTTGCGGGCTTGATGAAATTTCTGAAAACAAAGTTGGGACAGTCATGTTTTGAGGGACCAAAATTGAATATTTTTAAAACTTGTTTCTATCATACATAACCCTTGATTTATACTTTCCAACCCAATTTGAATAAATCCATTGGGATTTGAAACTAAAAAGTTAGAACCAAAACATTGACAGGGTGTCTAGTAGGAAACTCAAAAACAGAGTTGGGATAGTCAGTTTTTGGAGACCTAAATGAATATATTTTAAAAAAATGTTTCTATGGTATATTCCTCTATTAATATAGTTTACAAAGCAATTTGAATCACTTAATTTAGATATCTTATGAGGAATTTATGACCAAAATGCTGACTGCCTATCATAAATCAGCACTCTTGAAACTCTGTTTTCTCGGTTGTTCACTAGCGTATTTGACCCATCAATTCTTCTTGTCTTCAAAACCTGTTTCTATTGGAGATCAATAAATGAATCTAATTTAATCTACAATCTAAATCGGTTCAATCTACCATTAAAAAAAAAAATGCTTGAAATATCAACTGTTGGTCTAAGCTGGAAAATCGAAAATGACTCTATTATGCAGGTTGTTCTAAGAAAATTTGGCATATCATAGCATTGAATTTTTAAACCCTGTTTCTATTGGAGACAAAACTTTGAATTAGATCTCATTTTGATTTTGAATCACTTAAATCAGATGAAAAAAGAAGAAGTTATGATTGAAACACTGCAGGTTAGCATGATTGGCCATTGCTCTCCTGCAGGTAATACATTAATTTTAATTTGTCTGTGGATTTGTTCTACAGAGTAATTACTTGTTAGTTTTTTTCATAATTATTGGATTAGGGGAGCCC
This sequence comes from Pinus albicaulis, assembly GCA_034641835.2. Taxonomy (NCBI): domain Eukaryota; kingdom Viridiplantae; phylum Streptophyta; class Pinopsida; order Pinales; family Pinaceae; genus Pinus; species Pinus albicaulis. The sequence continues at coordinate 84,028,528 of CM076582.1, forward strand.
GTACACCTCTCTTTCTCCATGATTTAATGTTTTATTTCAGGTAGACACTCATTTTTTTGCAGGTCTTAGGAGAATAAAGAAGGTCAATTTATGGACGAGCGATTCTTGAAAGAAATTTTAGTGAAACAAGGGCATTCCATCCAGTTCATTACCTAACAGATTCATAACAAGAAGAAATGAAGAATTAGTTTCCATTTCAATATTCATGTCACTGCCGCCAAAACATTTTTCAAAAAGATCATTTTTTTCCATTAACAGATTGATATTCCCTTAGGAAATAACATCATAGCTGTTGTAATTTAATAAAGTGTTGTTTCTTTTCTGATTTCTTTTATGTTTTTGTGTTTCAGGTGTTGATCCCTTCAAATTTTAGTTTCCACTCCAGTGTCAATTGAACAATAAGGACCCCACCATGCAAGTTTGAATTGAAGAAGGTAATTCTCCGGTAGTACCAATTCTGTAAAAAATTACTTTTTCTTGAAACCTGTACATAAAGTTTGTTTTCTTTTACTTGCTTATTTCTTTTGTATAGAATTTTATTTCTTGAACCGTTCTTACTTTGCTTGCTGTGAATTTTTTCTATTCCTTTCCAAAGGAACATCACTTTTGTTGTTTCTTTCAAATTGAACAGCAGTATTGTTGTGAGTAATTTTGTTGTTCCTTTCCAAAGGAACAACACTTTTGCTGTTCCTTTTGAAAGGAACAGTAGTATTGTTGCGAGCATTTTTGTTGTTCCTTTCCAAAGGAACAGTAGTTTTCACCGTTTATTTTTGTTGTTCCTTTCCAGAGGAACAACATTTCCGATAATAATTTTTGTTGTTCTTTTCGAAAGGAACAACAATTTGGCCAATTGTTTTTGTTGTTCCTTTCGAAAGGAACAACATTTTCGCAGATTGTTTTTTTGTTCCTTTACAAAGGAACAACACTTTTTGAGTGCATTTTTCTTGTTTGTGAACAAATTTTTGAGGAATTTTGTGAATTCTTCATGACTCTTTTAAAGGTGAACACACAATTTATGCAAGGATACACAAATTAGAGGTTACTGGAATCAGCTAATCAAGAGAAATTGTCATTTTTAAGAAATTTTTTGTAGTGATAAGAAAAAGGAAAGGACACAACCATCTATATCCCTTTGCTGTCTTTATTTTCACTAAAATTAATATGATCGATTATCTTTATCATGTTGGTTCTTCCCTAAATTCTTATAACTCTCTTTGATTTTTATTTCATTGAATAAGAATAAGGACATATTTTCTCTATTTAAATGTTCAGACTTCTTCCACCATCCCTACTCTTAAGGAGTGTTGAGCCACCCTTTATATATAAATAGGGAAGTGCTATATGTAAAGAAAAGAAAAGAAAAATCCCTATATGATTACTAACAATTCTATGATATGGCAGGAGGAGGATAGGGGGTTTCATCAAGAGTCAGCCTACCATGATCATAAGGGAGCAGTGAAGTGGCATTCCCATTATGGCCACCACACCAGGGATATGATCCAATGGACAACTCAGAAAAATAAAAAGTCATTGGAACAGGAGGTCTCATCACGAGCTGGTCTGCCCACTTTTCACTCCTTCCTGGTGAATGGCATTATGATTCATTTGGTTCCCAAGCCAGCACAGTGGCCTCCATAATGACATCACACAGCACTTCCCTAGGCATAAATGAAGGATAATGGTTCTAAGGGTGAGAAAGCAACTTTGTCAAGGTTATAGACACCTGTGGGCAACAGAGCTTTGCTGATGGTATTGGAGTCATATTTTTCACAAATCAATAGTAATGATAAATCCTTTTCTTATCTAATATCAAATGAGAGTATGCTCCTAAACCCTTTGTTTGGAACCACTTATGCATGGAATTTATTTATAAATCGATTATAATGGTTTATGTGGATAATGACCGCATAAGTATTTTTTCACATAAGTTGTCCTTTTCCCTTATTTTCGAATCATTACATAAACATTTCCATATCTACTCACAATTTTAAAATATGCATTGATTTCAGTAATGCGATAATTTGTTGATCATATCATATGTATGCATGCCTTTCCATGTTGTATAATTGCTGTGTATTACGCTACTCTTCTATTTGCCACAATATTCATACTGCATTTCTATAGAAGTTTTTCTGCTTAAAATTTTTGCATGCATCTGTTGTCATTCAAAACTAAAACTGTGGATTCAAGAAAATTGCATACAGAATCATGATTTGTTTATAGGAGAACAACAAGTATGGGGGACAATTCTATTCACAGCACGACCACACTATTGCAACTAACAGTAAAGTTTCACGCAACTTGCAAACATGCACAATTCTTCAGACATGATGTGCTTGCATGGTTTCCACCTTTTGCATCACTTTCAGTATCCGCTCAGCCTACATCAGCTTCAACAAAGGCCAGTCCCTACATGTCGTTCCACATTTTTTTCGGTGGTAACACTTGAGGTAAAATAGCGTAATTTTCTGATTTATTATGAATTTAGGAGAATTTCATGAAAATCCATTGAGCATTATTTATCATCATTCATTCCACATCTTTACCACTTCCCATTTTTTAGAGACATCTCATCTTTTAGTTTGGGGGAGTGTTTCTTTCCTTTATTTCTTTCTTATGACCATGTCAGTAATCTTCTTTATCATCCATTAATATTCTTATTCATTCTCAACACCTCCTTTATTCCATGTTGTTTTACACCAAGCATAGATTTCAACAGTTTGTAGCAACCACCTCTCTTTGTTTTTTAGCATTGCATGAGGACATGCTAATTCTTCAGTTTGGGGGGGGAATTGCTACACATGATGGATGTTTTCTACTCTCTTTCTCGTTTAAGGCATACAATTTCATTTTTATACAGTGCAGAAATTGATTTGCATATATCTTTAAAACTATGAACTGAATTCTTGTGCTTTCTGGATAACAAAGAGGTATCATTAAAATACACAAACTCAGATAATTTCACGCTAAATTAGTTCATAAAATTTTGAAAATTATGCACTATCACCTACAACCATTTTGTTTATATCTCATGATCCGTGCATCAAAACGATCTGATTTTTGAGAAAATGATTAATGAAGGTTGTTGTTACTTATGTCACATTTTTCTGCAACTTCGTATACATATAGTTGAACGTCAACTGTAAAAATTGTTACGCCTTCATCAAGATTGCTAAAATTGAATATTCATTATTTGAGGAAAAATTCATTTGTTCCATCCATTTTATGAGTTGGGATGAACAAATTTTCTTTGCTTGGTTAACACATGGGTTTTGTTTTTGGGTTGCATGAGGACATGCAATATATTTAGTTATGGGTTGCATGAGGACATGTAATATATTCAGTTTGGGGGTATGTTGGGCTGCGAATACGACCACTTTTTAACACTTATTTAATCCATTTCTACTCTTATTTATCATGTAATTTATCATAATTTATCATATAAATCCATTTTATAATTATTTATGCTCTTATGGATAAATATTATTTCTTCTCCTTTATTTTTAATAAATTGATGATTATTATGCATAATATTATCAATGATGGTTTATTAATATATTTTGTAACAACAGTCATCATTTTAGCCTCCAAGATATTTCCTAGATTGCAGATTTGACCTCTAGCACATCATTCAATACTCCAACTCAGAAATTTGCTGGAATAAGAAGTGACAGTTTTGCGGTTGCGATTCTGGGCAAATGGAGAAGAATCTGGAAAATCCGGAACATGGGTTTTGTCCAGAATGAACCAAAATAACTTTATTGAAGAACGTTTTGCCCAAATTCGTCCTGTATTAAACACTTTATTGAAGATCATTTCTAATTCATTAGTTTCAGATTGCAGAAAGATTGTTTATTTACATTGTTGCAGTTTCTATTTATGCACATAGCCATTCAATTACAGATTGCTGTTCATTTCTAATTGTTGTTTTTAGAAAGAGTTCTTCTTTGTTTACTTTCAACAACAGCTTTAGTTCAATTTCTATTTCCTTTTAATTTATTTAAAGCAGGACTGTCAACTATATAGAACATTGGTTATTGCTTCCTCGTTCCTAGATTGATTGTCTTGTTCCAGTTTGATTTCAATTGCATCAATTTCTAGAGAAATGAGTAATTGCTACTGTATCCTCGATTGATGTTTGCTGAGTGAATAGTTGGATTTCAGATCATTTGAGTTTATGTTTCTGTAATTAGATTTCTTTTTCAAGCATCTGTTTACTTTTGCATTTGAAACGATGTACTACATCTTGCAAGGCATTACTCTTAGATTGAATTGCAGCCTCAGACAGAGTACATTCTTGAAATAAAAAGTCATTCCCGGACTGATAATTAATGTAGGATAAATAGGCGTTAAAAAGACACCTTTTATACCTCAACACCTGTTGCTAAAAAAAAAAGTCGCGATCTTCGAGCTGCGGGCAGGCCCTCCTCATTGCCACGTCGCCTCCTTTCGTACCATTATATGTCCCCTCCCAGATAACTACCCTCCATCTGTCCATCATCCTCACGCATCTCCCCGTATCCGATGGTACTTATTTCATTTCTGTCCCCCCTCAACCTCCAAACCTTAACAAAATTGGGGGGGTCCAAAATATGTGGTATTCATTACTGCTTATCCCGCTATGTAGCTGCATCAGGGCTTTTCATACCCCCCTCTGCCGAAACTACTTACCACCCTTGCCACCCTCTGAAACGGTTTTCCCTCTGATCCGATACCATCCCCCACCGACCACTGCTCCACGTGCCTTCGCTACTCCACGTCCAGCTACCCGTTCCCACCACCAAAACTCCACTACATTCCATCAATGAAACTAAAGGAGTATGAGGCTTGCAGATGAGTGCTCTAGCATAATCTACCAGAAATATAACTACGTGCATAAGACTAAAAGTAAAATCAAGTTTGAAAATCTCGTCACAGGGGTATCTTCCAGCTGTCCTAGCGCTTACTTGACTTCAAGATAGCACAGAGATCAACCATTGAAGGCAAATCATTATTCTTATGAACGAAAAAAAATTTCTTTCTAATAACAACATCCGAAGAAGTAGGAGGAAGTTTTATGCATGTTACCCCTGTTGCAATCACTTCATTAGAGACTGTTGATTAGTTATACATGTGTCATTAGTTTTATAACAGTTTCTCTATTTTCAGAGAGAAGATGGGATCTTCGATCGAATTAAGCATTTAAAGGGAATCAAGATAGTGCCAGATGTCTGGATATCCTTAATAACTCTAGCTACTTTATTTGCACATGTCAAATGATGTTAATGCTTCTCTGTTACGTAGGAAAAATAAAGTAATTATTAGCGGTGGTATCGATTGTAATCAGTTAGTAGGATTAGCATATATACTTCACTATTCGAAGTTATTATTGGGGGGAAATCTGCAATGAGGAACAATCCCATTTTGTAATGTTGTTCATTGAATTTCAAGTGAATGTTTGAAGAGTCATACAAGACCAACTGTTCAGGATTCATGTGGTGTCTGAAATGGTGATGTTTTCTTCTGTTTTTATGTGTTTTTCCATTATTTCTCTTTCTAAATATTTCTGCAATCTCATTGTAAAACAAAAAGTGTGAATAATAGGATTTTTTAACTAGAGCACCCTATTCTGGCTGTGTTTATAATAGTATATGTTTTCTACTGATGCCAAATCGAGGATAGATTGGGGAATTATTAATTTCTCCTCAGTCTCTACCTAGCCTTACATTTCTTCTTTTCATAATCCATTTAAAAGTTTGAAAGATCCATGGTAGTGCACCTATCTTTCCCTGCTTCACTCATGCTTGATATTTCTACATTTAATCACCCGAGCCTCTTTGGCTCAATTTCCCAATTGCTTTCCTTTTATCTCCCCACCAAACCAATTCAAAATCCAAACTCTACATATAATAGCTAGCCTAAAATGCCCAATCTAACAAATCTATATTTAACAGATAGATCCCTTTATGGGTCTAGGAGGGCTAGATTCTAGGCCTGAAGTGGTTTTGATGTTACCTCTATAGTTTTTTTTTCAACCTCGAAATTATGGAGTGATAACACATGGCAGGGATGAAACTTTGAGGATATTTTATATTTGAAATTTTGTATCAACTAATCTATAATTCCTTTATTCTACAAGTTTCATATATTTAACCAAAGATAGTTGCCTTGCCCAATCAGACTCCATTTATTCATATATGTTAACACAATTATTATTTTGAGGTAGAATAAAGAGGCCTAATTATGATTTTGAATCCCAAGTAATTGGTCAAACCTTGAGAAGAAAATACTGAGATAACTAATTCTCAGAATTTTTTCTCATAACAACCAAAGCTTATTGGTATAGGAAATTTATCTTTTTTCTCATCATTTTTACCCTCATTTATGTTCCCTTCTTATCCATTATTATGCCATGACATTCATAACATGATTATGTCACTTTTATATATAGGTAATTGAGGTGATGAAGTATTGATTCAGGCTACTCATGAAATATATTATTGAAACCTTGATGACAGGCCAAGTAATCAGCTTGAGGGAAGGAAACCTCTCCTACACTTTTCGATTACTTTCTTTCAGCTTGCATGGCTTCCACCTTCTGCATCACTTTCAACATCAACTCAACCTACATCATTGTCAACAAATTTCGGTCCATCCATGCCATTCCACACTTTTACAAACGTAAAAATTGAGGTAAAATAACAAAAGTTCCTTATTTATTAAAATTTTAGGAGAATGTCATGAAAACCCATTGAGCATTATTCACTCATATTTTTCAACCATTTCCCCTTATTTACCACTTCCCATTTTTCAGAGACACAAAATCTTTCAGTTTGGGGGAGTCTTACTTTAATTATCATGACCATGCCATGATATTCTTTATCATCCATTTATCTCCTTATTCATTATCAAAACCTCCCTTTTTCCATATTGTTATACACCAAGCAAATATTTCAACAACGATTGTAGACCCCAACTCAATTTTTTTTCTAGTGTTGCATGAGGGTATGCTAAATTTCCACTTTGGGGGATGAGTTGCTATGCGTGGTGGATGCTTTCTCATTTCTTCCAAATTAAATATATACAATTTAATTTTTATACAGTTCAAAAATTGATTCACGTGTGTCTTTAAGACTATCAACTCGATTCTTGTGATTTTTTGAAAATAAAGAGGTATCATTAAAATACACGAACCCATAAAATTTCAAGATAAACCAGTTTGTCAAATTTCAAAAGATATGCATTGTTAACTATACCCCTTTTTTCTTATATCTCGTGATCTGTGCATCACACGACTTTCATTTTTAGATTGGAGAAATATTCGTTCAAAATTTTAGCAAAATCTGGTTTGTATTTTTCTAGAAAATGGTTAATGAATTTTGTTTTTTCTTGTATCATATTTTGTTGCAACTTTGTATACATGTGGTTGAATGTAAATATGCAAATTGTTATAGCTTTACCAACATTTCTAGAATTCAACAACTATTGTTTTAAATAAGCATTTGGGGAAGAAGACTTTTGTTCCATCAATATCATGAGTTGGGCTAAGCATTTTGATTAATGTATTATAACTTGGTTGGTATAGAGACATTGTATTGCACGAGGACATGCAACATGTTTAGTTTCGGGGAGATGTTGGGCCAATGATTTGTCATTATTATTACTATTTATTCAAATTTATTTCATCCATTGCTACCATTATTTTATCACATTATTTATCATTTAATTCCATCTCATAATTATTTATGCTCTTGTGGATGAGTAATATTTATTATCCTTTATTTTTAACCAATGATGGTTTATTAATCTGTTATAACATCACTCACAATTTTAGCCTCCAATATCTCTTCGAAATTGGAAATTTGATCTCCAACTCATAATCAAATATTCCAACTCAGAAATTCACTGGGATAACAAGTGACGATTTTTCATTCACGATTTTAGACAAATTAAGATGAACCTTGAGACTCCAAGACACATTTTTTGTGTAGAATAGACCCATTCAATGTTTCAATGAGAATTTTTCCAAAATTCAGTATGGATCGAGAGAAATAGAATATTCTCTGAAGGCGATAATATCTGATTTCCTGTTGTAGCCATTTTCCAAATTCTTCCAATTACAATACTAGATTCGACTTGTTCCAGCCTAATCATGATGGAGAGATATTTCAGATCTGATCTTGAAAACCAATTTGTTGTAGAAAATCTACAATTGTAATGGAAAATCATTTCGTAATCAGTTTAGTTGTAATTTCCATTTTCTCTCTATATTTAAATGAAAACAAAGGTCAAAGAGGTGGGGGGGAGAATAATTGTTGCACTTGAGGCAAGGTTAAGATCTTCATTTTGATTTAATTATTTCTATCATATATTTTAATGAAGGAATTTATCCATTGAGTTCTATATCCGTTACTTGTAATATGATCTAAATTATTCTTCAAGGCATAATTGAGTCTTGGGTAGTTGGGACCACTACCTTGGACAAGGTGATGCCTTGAATATCTAAAGTAGTTTAGTTGGTTTTATGTTTCTTTGAATTTCAATTCTTTTTCCTTGAATTAAATTTCCATTTTAATCAAGTAACTTGTTGTTTACTTCATTTTCTAAATTTGTTTTTTCTTGCAATTTATAGATTTCATTTAATTTACTGCTCTAGATTAACATTTGAATTATGTTGGGTGCAATAAGTTAAATTTCCAATTCAGCAAGGTAGGATTTATTTCAGTATTGATTGAAGTCGTGTGATTAGCATAATTATTTTCCTGTCATTTACTTTCAGCATTTGAAATTTAGTATTGTTTTTCAAGTCTTACATTGTATTGGTTGTCGAATGAGCTCGATAATGTAAAACCAAATCATGTAGAACCACCATTAGTTGTTGGTATTTTCTTGCATGTATTTTTCCGATTGTATTGAAACAAAAAGACGTTCCTCAGATTGATAATTAATGTATACGTGATTAGCTATTTTTATTAAGCAATTAATTTACCGAACACCATCCATCTTAGCTTCCATACCCTTCTTCAAATCATCCATGTTTCTTTTGATACCATCCATATTAGCTTCCATACGCTTCTTCAAAACATTTATCTTAGATTCCATTTCATTTTTTTTTACTCTTTGCGAGAGTGAAATTTTTTGCACTTGGTCTCATAATTTTGATATACCATGTTGCATTTCTTCTTCTTCTTCATGTGTTATAGTTGAGCTTTTTGGTTGCTTACTAGGTGTTTCCATTTTTTTGCTTAGAGGCATTTTCGAATCAAAAAATGATATATATGCTTCACTATTCTCTTTAAGTCACTTCAAATTGTTTTTTCAAACAAAATTTATGCAAAATATTTAGAAAAATACACATATTTTTCTTGCTTTTTAGGAGCTTAATATTGAAACTGGTGTATCTTTGTAATTTTGGATGTTCAAGGTCTGAAATTTATCAATGTGGTATCCCTCTAAGTCTTCTTTCCAATTCTACAAGTTAGCTTAGAATTTTATTTTTCAAGAAATAGTTATGCCCAATCTCCCATGATGTCCTCATTATTGATTGGTTCAGTAGAGAGAACTTTTACGGAGTGCCACATGTCATTTTTTCGCCATTTGGCCCTAGAATTTCTACATAAAAAACTACAGTCTGTTTAATTTCAGCCGCTTTTTACATAATTCATATCAAATTCCTAGAAAAAAAGTTATGAAAATTTTCCCTAGCTGACCTCTTTGAGACTAAATTTTGGAGCCTGTAAAAACTTTAACATCCCCGGATCATATCTCAAAAAATATAGCGAACCAAGATCTAAAAATTTTACATGATGTTAATCAAGATTTCGGCTCCATGTGGTCAAAATTTCATCTTCTTAATCCTTGCACAAAAAAAAAATTATAGTGAAAATTCCAAGATAACATGTTTAAAGAAGTGAAACCCTAGAATCTAAAGCTCTAATACCAAATCTTATGCAACCAACTCACAAAATAGAAGAAGATATAGATAAATGACTTAAAAATTATCCATTTGAGGGGGAAACCTCCTTTACATTACATAAATTAAAAATTATTGGATGATTCAAATGAAAAAACGTGCTTTCTATAGATAGGAGTCTAAGGGATCACAATATAGTTAGAGTCAACATAACGATAATAATGTAAGGGAACAACAATAACAATAGTGGGCTTCTATTGGGCACAATAATAAAAATATGGGGACTACATGGGAACAACAATAACAATAAGGGGGATACACTAAAAATAAAAATAAGGGGCTACACTAGTACTATAGGGACCTAACATCTGCACAGATTTCATAACCTTCTAAGTTGACCACGTAGCCTAAGAAGAGCTCCAATGTCTCATGTTGGGAGTGTGAAAGAAAGTGAGCAGAGAGGGGAAGATGGTGTGAGAATGTGAACTTAAGAAACCCATGGAATGAACCATAAACTATCGTGGATTCTGATATTGTATCTTGCAAGAAAAGGTGAAAAATTATTTTTGAGATGTAGAAACTTATGTGGATTTGTGATTTCTTAATTGTTTTAGTAAGTTACTGTTAAAGATTTTAGTTTGAGATAAAGGGCTAGAAGTAATTGTTGAGAAATTTTGTTTAATTTATGCATTAAAATAATTGAGAAGTGGGATTAACAAAGGACTACTATATTAGAGGAGGACTCCCTTGTGATGTGTAGGCCTAGTGGGGCAACATTGTGAAAAATAACAAACCCTAGCTTAGTCGCAGGAAATCAACATGTTGAATTTCTATGTATGAACTATAGTAGCCTTCATGTTTTCTACCATGTTTGAATCATTGATATTAAATAAGTGACAATTCCTCTCAAGGGTTGCCAACTATAAGAAAATTGTAGTGTGGTTGAGCCTATGGTTGGGTCGAGAATAACTCTCCCTTCCTCAGTTTCTAGAAACATTATGTTATATATATATCTATATATCTGTGTGTGTGTGTGAAACGAAAATATTGTTCAATGTTTCATTATTACTATGTTGGATTACTAAGTGTGCTTGAAATGATGAACTAAATTTATGGTAAATATTGTTTGTTTAATAGTTATAGAATTTTTATAAAATGTTCCTTTTGTTAAATATGAAATGTATGGTATCGTAGAGTTTAATACACAATATGAGCTAAGCCAATGAATCTTCTTGTAATTATGTTAGTGAATGTGGGAATTGATGGGATAGTAGTGGTATTGAATGGCTATGTTGTGCCATTGAATTAAAGTAGAGACTATGATTTTTTCCTTGGCTGGAGAAGTTGGATAAGGGTAGTTAACGCTCTGTTTATGATAATTATAAGTGATATTTGTAGGCCTATTTTTTAGGAGGATTGTGACCTTGTTTCCTCATGTGTTAGGATATAATAGTAGCTATTCTATTGTAAGGTTTTATATTTTATTTTTATAGTTGGTAAACCTGAAGAGAGTGAAAAATATCATCTCATTTGGGGGTCAATGTGTGGATTTATTCATTTCCCATATTATGATTCTATCTTGTGAAAATGGTGGGATAATTTTTTATTTTTTTTGAGGCCTACTTAGGTTGGAGAAGGCTTTTGTACCTTCAAGAGTTTTTGAGTAAGTCTCGACACTATCAAGAGTCAATTCTACCCTTTGAATTGTTCCTTGGAATTATGTCGATTCCAAATTTCATATTGAATGTATTTGAACCTAGCCCCTCATCACATTTCTAAAAGAAGCTATGATTGAGGGCTTAGATGTGAAGGGGGCTTACACACAGGTCTATTCACTAGGATAGCCTAAATAAAAAAGTATGCATTAGAAAAATTACAATGACCAAGTGTTTCAATTGATAGAGATTGAAAATAGTGAGAAGTATATCTCTGATACATGATGTCTTGTTAAATAAATCGACATAAGTTGAGAAGGATTTAGTGGATAATATCAGATGGTCGAGTTACCAAGCGAATATAGACATAAAATACAAAAAATATTTGTTAGTTGAGAACTCATTAGCTAGAGTAGTCAAGGTGGGGGAAAGAATAATGGAGGATATAATGGGGTTGGTGGCCTAGTGGCTTGATTATCTGTTAACCATATTGGGTGAGATATGAGAAACATATTCTAGTAATAGCTATAAACATTTGCTAGTAAGATTTGAAAATTAACAAATATCAAGGATCTAGTGTCTACTAACATTCATACATTCATACATTTTAATTTATTATAAATAGACCTTAATGAAAAACCTATATCTATATTATAGTGTAGCAGGCCATATAAATATTATGTGTATTCCATGTGAATAGTATCAGTCCTTATGTTTTGTGCCTGTTGATGTGGCATGCATGCTTGTTTTGGATGACATGGCATGCTGATTTGTTGTTAATGTGGAATGCCATCGTGGCGTGGTTACATGTTGAAGGTTGTGTTGAAGTATCAATGTGGAAAACAATGTGTTGTGTGTCATGTCAAGGAGAGTGAAATCCAAATATATAGAAATCCAAAGATTTGTGAAAATAGGTATTTTTGAGGTTTTTTAGATTTGGATGGATTCATATCTCCATCATATGAAAAATACATATCTACTAGTTGATGTTGTTTATATACTAGATTGGAAAAAGGTGCAAGGATCATTTTTGAGTTTTCTCGATGGCATATTGGCCCAATGAAAAGTTGGAAAACATGTGAAGTGATGAGTATCAGGATTTTTTGAATAATTGGAATGACTACAAAATACCTAAAGAGACTAAGAATATTATAAATTTAGAAAAATATTATAATGGGGATTTCTAGATATATAGATCTAGATGCAAGGGGGTGTTGATGTGTCTAGTGAGGACGTGGACTAAGAAATGGTCGCATGTGGTCAAGGACTAAACCATGTATGCCACATAAGGATGAAATAAAATTTTTCATTTATTGATGTGCCACTTGGAAGGAAAAAACCTTAAAGAGTCCATAATTGTGTGTCTAAATCTCGATTTTTTATGAAATTTTTATGATTGAAAATCTCTAGACAAGCAAATGATGGCATGGTCTCAAAAGGAGTTTCAAGGTGAGTAACAGAAAAAAAAAAATTATAACCCCACCTCCTTACAATGAATTAGGTGGTTGGGTATGTTACAAAGTAGCATTAAAATGAATTTTCAACACTCGATCTAAATTGACTCGGGATTTGTACTTTCATAATGTTATATGCTATTGTACCAAAAAATAAAATAAAAATTTAGAGAAGGGTTTGTTGTAATAGAATCATTGCATTCTAATATTTCTAACCCAATTTATGTGCAATATGAAACAATAAAAAAAGGTTCAATTTAGAATCCTAGGCCAATGCATGTATTACCCAGTAAAGTAGATATCATAAACTTTATTTTTCTCTTAGGTTGATAGTTATTTTTTTTTTCAGCACATAGGTTTACTCACTAGTAGAAGAAAAGAATTGAAATTATTAGTAATATGGTGCATTATATCATGGAGATTACATCACACATTAGAAATCATTATTAAAATGAGATAAGGGTTGGTGAAATCCCTCCATAATTAGTTGAGACAGTAAGGAGTCTTAAGGTTGTACTCCATAGTCGTAAAGTTCATAGTTAAAATATTATGAGAGCATAAGGGAAGAAAGTTGAGATAAATTCAATGATTCTACAAGGTCTATAAAATATATATAGATATATATAAAATGGACTAAATTCTAATGATATGGGTAGACACCATTCATAAAAGCTAATAATCCCATCAAAAATTCAGAAACATAGACAACCTACTAACAATGTAGGGACAAATAACTCATGGCAGAGGCAAAAGAGTGCAAATAAAGACACATCCTACAATGAAAACTTAGTAGACACCTATAGCGAGGAGAAAATTACCTCAACAAAGTGTAAAATAATGCAATCAAGTTAGGATTGCATACGAAAAGGAAGGAGAGACCTAGAAAGAGTTGTTGGCCTGTGGAATTCATGAAGACCAAGACACCTACTTTTTATGGCAAGTTTAAGATGAATAAGGAGGTATATACATGGTTTCTACAATTGAATAAATATTTTATGGTAAAAAACTACTATAAAAACATGAAAGCCAAAGTAGCCACAATCAATTTGAAAGGAAGAGTTGACATTTGGTGGGAAGGCTGATGGGCCTCTAAATTAGACATAAAATAAGGCCCATCTAATCTTTATTAAGCCCATATACCTTCCTTATGCACATGAATATATATATATATATATATATATATATATATATATATATATATATATATATATATATATATATATATATATATATATATATATATTAAATCTCTCCTTCTGCACTTAATAATGTTTTCTTATGCTTCAATATTTTCTTAGGAATGTTTAAAGGTAATTGCATATTTGTGCCTAATATTGGTTATTTTTGTAGAATATTGTGAGAATATTTGGCAGATTTTGCAGATTTAGAGAAGGAGATGATTTAGGGACTTGATCCCTACCACTGGAAGATCAATATTGGAGAATAAATGAGCACAATATCAGGAAATTAGGGAGAAATCTTGGAGATATTCAAGGGGGTTTTCCACCCTCCTTAACTCTCAAAGGCAGCCAAAGGATTCTCATGAGATCCCCTCCAACAATTCAAATTCTAGAGGTATCCAAGAAACTCAAAGAGGAGTTCACTCAATCTCTATTTACTTGGAGTCAAGTGGACTCAGTCACCCCAAATATTCTCTCCAACAGTTCGAGTTCTAGAGGCAGCCAAGCAACTCAAAGAGAAGAGCACTCAATATTTGTTTATCGGGAGTCAATTGGATTCAATCACTATTTTCTAGGGAGTTGTTGGTAGCTTCCCTGTAGAATAAATAGAGCGGAGCTAGAGCTAGGAAGAGTTAGTCGATTCTTCGATTTCATTTTGGGAATTTTTCTGCAAGCTATTAAGTTTTTTATTGTACTCAGTGATTATACTTTCAAAAATGTAACAAGGCTATTTCTTCCTGAAATGAGCAGATAGAATCCATTTTACTGATTTATTTCTAAAGAGCTGGGCTCATGGGTTAGGGCCCAACCCATGTGCCTCAGCTTCTCTGTCATTGTCATCCTTTCCTTTTTGTTATTTAGCTAGTTTTATTTATGATATTTTCATTGCTATTATAGTTGTTGCTATAGATTTAATCCGCTTATATATGTTGTAGAATAGATGATAAACTCTATAAAACTGTGAGGTAGTCTTCCTTTCTCATCTCTGTCAATAGAATTTGATCGGGGTTGACCTTTCCACAGGCAAAAAATGCTTTCTCTTCAATGTTTTTATCATGCCTTTTGTCTATTTTTCTATGCATAAATCTGCATCTTTTTTTGCAGGAATAAGCATCAAAATCTCCAGGAATATCATCAATCCATCTCGCTTCCTTTCCCAGCTCTATTTTCACACTTGAGCACTGCTGTTGTGCCTCCATTTCCCTCCTTTTTCTCTTATTTTCATCCGTCTCCCCTTTTCATTTCCAAAACGTTTGAAAATCATTAGAATTAGACCTATGCCCTTTCTCCTCGAAACTCCCGCTCACCGTAACTCGCTCCATCGCAAATCGCAAATCACTTGTGATATTGTTTAACGCTCTCTCATTCCAAGCCCGAATTTGATATCCTTTCTACTTCCCTTTGCTGCTCTTTTATTAAAAATAGTTAAAAACATTAGAAATCACATTTTTTCCCCTTTGGACTTACCATCGCTCTATTTTCGCAATTGCATTTCACATTTGGTCCTTGTTAACAGCTTCCGCTTCCAGACCTCGATTGCGATATTCATTTTTCCCTCCTTTCTCCTTCACTCCTCATTTCTATTTCAAAACCCTTTGAAAGAAGCTTACTCCACCTTTTTCTAAAAATCCCTTCACTTTATCGCACTTCGACGCAATTCATGTTGGCCTTCATTAACACTTCTCATTTCTGCTGATTGCGATATTATTAAAGCGCTTTGCCACCTGTCCTGCCGCCACATCATCTAACTGATTAGATTTTCGCATTTCGCAATAATCACATCTCGCAATTCTAGCCTTATGGAAATTATCGCATTTCACATTATTTCATTTCGTCCCCACAGCTCACTTACTACCTTCTGCCCCTAAACCCTGATTGCGAAATACCGCAATCACACCACAACATCGCAATCACATTTAACATCACATTTGGTATCGCATTTCACACGTCGCATTTCCTCCTGACTACACTCCCACTTCTCCTCCAGCCTTGTGACATTGTGATGTTGCGATATCGCATAACGCATATCGCATTGCCAGCCCTCCATCGCAATTCTGCCATCGTGTTTTCCAAAGCCTCCCACTCCAAAGAATTTTTGTGATACTATGCACTTTAATAAAGTGCAAACAACTTTTTCACTCCTGTAAGCCTTGTTTCACGCGTTAAGGCTTCCATGAGCACCTTTAGCCACTTTTCCTCTGAACTACAATCAACACTTTTTTAGTTAGAATTAAACCATGAATAACTGCATGGTTAGAAGCATGGTAGATAAATCATGGGATAAGTAGAGTGTGTTTAGCCATTTGGACAACTTAATGAAATTTAGTTTAGTTTCTTTTCAGTCATTTCCTTTCCGCAATTTAGTTTATTTTTCTTCCTGTCATTTATTTTTAGCAATTTAATTTCGTTTCCTTTCTGCAACTTAGTTTAGTTTCATTGAAGTGTGACAGACTTCACTGAGAACCATTAGAAATAGCATACTTTCGTAAAGCATAAGAGGATGAC
Organism: Pinus albicaulis; assembly: GCA_034641835.2. Taxonomy (NCBI): domain Eukaryota; kingdom Viridiplantae; phylum Streptophyta; class Pinopsida; order Pinales; family Pinaceae; genus Pinus; species Pinus albicaulis. The sequence goes on from CM076582.1 coordinate 84,045,215, forward strand.
ATGAACAAAATGCATCTGTTGTGTATATAGCACTATCACCTCCAAGTTTGTACGAACCCTGGGTTGATAAAGTAAAGTAGGGCAGCCCCTAGGAGTTGCAACACTCTTGGTGCAATACCAGGGCTCACCACTTTTTGGCGTCATTGCCAGGGAGGTGTCTAGTAGATGCTTTGATTCTATTTTAGCATTATTTTCTACTTTCCTTTTTCATGTTGTTTCTGAAATATTGAAAAATATAAAAAAATCTAATTTTCATGCCTCATAGCAATAGGGATACTCATAATTTTTTTTTTAAAAATACTTCTCCAATACCAACCCCCACTTCACCACGTGGTGCAGTAAGAACCACATCACCATACGCTTTTGAAGGAATAAGAGATGGATGGATATGATGACAATGAATAATATCTTGATGGGTTTCCCATTCAAGATTTGCACATCAGTGTACATATGAAGAACATCCCTCCATCTTTCCTTCCGAACTTCCATGGTATGAGGATAGAGGATCCAGAGACATTTATCTTTGAATTTGAGATACTTTGTAGGTCTTATGGCTACTTATCACACACTAAAAAACTGAGATTGTTTCCTACAACATTGAAAGATGGAGCTCTTAAATGGTTCATGAGTCTAGGTACTAATTCAATAAGATCATGGAATGATATGCAAAATATATTTCTAGAAAAATATAAAGGTCGTGATATTAGAGAAGAAATTTTTAGAAAAAACCAAGAAGAGGATGAGAGCCTTGAGGATCTAATAGAGAGGTTCATGTATAATATTAAGAGGGAAAAATTGCATCATCTAGGATTTGACATACTGAAAACCCTCTTACTTAGAACAATTAGGGAAGAGTGGATTGATCTCCTTAATCTCATGAGTAGAGGAGATGTATACCAATTTTCATTTGACGAAATTTTTGAAACATGCAAATGCATATCAAGAGGAAGGGAAAGAGTAAGTAAGTCAGCATCAAAATTGGTAAGATAAGATGAACTTGGAAATTTGCTTCATAACTTTAAAACAAAAATTCTTAGCAATCTAAGTGAACAAGTAGAAATGTTAGGAATGAAAAATGAGCAAAAAGAAGATGCTGATATTTTTATTATCCATGCAGAATATGATGCTACTAAATGTTGTTCATTATTCCCCAGGTTTAAATAAGTTTACCAAGAATACAATGGACCAAGGCAATCACCAAAGAAGCTATGTTATGTAGCTCCAAGGATACCTTGGCAACCTAGTCAACTTGATATGATGCAAGGATCCACTTCACAATTTCAAGCTTATTCACATCCATCTCAAAATAATTGGGACACACTCCCTCCTTGGCAACCTTGGCAATCTCAACCCCAAAACCAATCTTGGCAATATGGTTGGCAAGTTCTTTATTGGGAAAATCCTCAACATCCTCAATATTTCACTCAATATCCTCCATACGAAACTCCATGCTATCCCTACCATCCACCTCCACCACAACCACAAACTCAACCACATCCATGTCATATATCCACCCGCACTATACCACCATCTCCAAACCTACACCATGAAGTATCTCATCCCACTTACAATGCTGAGGTACAACACTACCAAACATATCCTCTTGATCTAAATGGTTTTCATCTTAGTTCAAGAAAGGTATTGCAAAGAAGATATTTTCTTATTGTCATTGAAGGACAACATCAAGAAGAAGAAGATACAAATGAGGAGATCGAAATATTGAGGGCTGCACTTGATGAAGAGTAGAAATCAGAATCAAATGTTGAGAAAGTTCCCTCATGTTTACTAGCATTTCCTCCATGTATTCAAGAGACCAATCAACAAAAAGAGGAATATTTGACTTCCATAATAGAAGAGGACATCCAAGGTAATCCAACTCAGCAAGTGAACTAGGGGCATCACAACTATATTGACATATGGTTCCAAACCATCATTAAGTTGCAGCAAAACACTCTTCTCCCCCAGTACTTGATACAATCCCTGTCAAAGAAATTCATCTCTCATATTTAGGTACATGTCAAAGCATGTATTCCAAGTGTGCACATGATTTTATCTGTCATATTGATGTATACATGGCTCCATTGGAATTATTCATAGACTTGAAAAAGGTTTTGTTTTTTCAAGTAGATTAGGAAAGTGAAAAAAGAAAAAAAGAAAAAAAAAAGGGGGAAAGAATAAAATCTCAAGTGAAAATCTCTTTTGAGGCATTTGAGATTGCCTCACTAATTGAAAACCTCCACGAGGTGGTCATTTGGTTGAAAAAAAAGAGAAAAAAAAAGGATCCTAGGTGAAAACCTCCTTTCAGGAGCATAGGAGGACCTAGTAGTGGAAAACCTCATTGAGGTAGCTAGTAGGCCTTATAATAAAAATAAAAATAAAATACATTTCTCCATGTATCTCTCTCTAATGAATGCAGGTGCTCTCCAACCATTACAAGCCAGAAAATAAAAAGTTGGCACAAAAATAAAATTCGGTCAACACCCTAGTTAAAGGTAGTCAAACTTGGACTTCCTCCTCCTGTGCTCAAAAGCTCCAAAAGGACCTCAAGCAGATTATCACATGTAGCTTCAGAACCACCAAATAAAGCTTCAACAAGCATATCAATAGCTTCAATATCACTTGCAAAAACAAATCAATGGTAAGTCTCATGTATACAATCATCTAACCCCTTTTTAGAATCTATTTTAGCTTAATAAAACATTAAAAAGTGTGAGAAGGAAATTTTTTTTATATAGCTAAAATCAGTAGCAGAGCAACCTCAGCCTTATCTAGCAACTAGCCTCACTTTTTTCACTGAGAAAAGGAACAAGAAAAAAGTAAAAAGGACTTGAGAAAGTGGGGAGTAAGAATTTCATTATAATAGAAGGCAAGGAGTGTGAAGGGATAACCAAGGGTGAAATTAGTTCACGGAAAAAAGAACTGTGGGTTTACTTTGTAGGCAATAAAAATAAAAATAAAATAAAAAAGAAAAAGAAAAGAAAAGAGAGAACAAAAAAAGAAAATAATCAAATAAAAGGATGATCCACCACCTCTTGGCATGAAAAACAGATCTTCTTAAGGCATTTGAGGACCTCACACCTACAAGAATAAATGCAAGAAGAATAGCAAGAATATTAGTAGGAGGAGCAATGCATGGGCCAATAAACAGAAAATGAAATAAGCCAACATGAAGGAAAAACCATAAGGGAGGATGAATAGGTTGCTTAGAGGATGAGAAACAATTTTAGTAGGGGGGTGATGATGGGCCTCTAAATTACACATAAAATAAGGCCCATCTGAACTTTATTAAGCGCATCTACCTTCCTTATGCACATGAATATATGTATTAAATCGCTCCCTTTACACTTAATAATATTTTCTTATGTTTCAATATTTTCTTAGGAAGGTTTAAAGGTAATTGCATATTTGTGCCTAATATTGGTTATTTTGTAGAATATTGTGAGAATATATAGTAGATAATGCATATTTGGAGAAGGAGATGATTTAGGGACTTGCTCCCTGCCACTAGAAGATCAATATTGGAGAATAAATGAGCACAATATCAGGAAATTAAGGAGAAAGCTTGGAGAGATTCAAAGGGGTTGTCCAACCTCCTTAACTCTCAAATGCAGCTAACGGATCCTCATGAGATCCCCTCCAGAAATCCAAATTCCAGAGGCATATAATCAAATCAAATAGGATTTCACTCAATCTCCATTTACTTGGAGTCAAGTGGACTCAATCACCCCAAATATTCTCTCCAGTAGTTCGAGTTCCAAAGGCAGCCAAGCAACTCAAAGAGGAGAGCACTCAGTCTTTGTTTACTAGGAGTCAAGTGGACTCAATCACTATTTTCTAGGGAGCTGTTGGTAGCTTCCATGTAGAATAAGTAGAGCATAGCTAAAAGTAGGAAGGGTTATTCGATTCTTTGATTCCATTTTGGGAATTTTGTAGCAAGCAATTAAGCTTTTTATTGTACTCAATGATTAGAATTTCAGAAATGTAACAAAGCTATTTTCTTCCTGAAATGAGCAGACAGACTCCATTTTACTGATTTAGTTCCAAAGATCTGGGCTGATGGGTTAGGGCCCAACCAATTTGCCTCAGATTCTTTTCCATTGTCATCCTTTCCTTTATGTTATTTAGCTAGTTTTATTTATGATATTTTCATTGCTATTATAGTTTTTGCTATAGATTAAATCTGCTTATCTGTGCTGTAGAATAGGTGATAAACTCTATAAAACTGTGAGGCACTCTTCCCCTCTCATCTTTGTCAATAGAATTCGAGTGGGGTTGACCCTTACACAGGCAAAAAAAAAAATTGTGTTCACTGTTTTTATCATGCCTTTTGTTTATTTGTCTAAGCATAAATTTGCAGCTTTGTTTGCCGGAATAAGCATCAAAATCCCCAGGAAGATCATCAAGCCATCCCGATTCATTTCCCAGCTCTGTTTTAACGCCTCAGCACTACTGTTCTTCCTCCATTTCCCTAATTTTTCTCTTATTTGCATCCGTCACCCCTTTTCATCCCCAAAAATGCTTGAAAAGAATTAGAATTATACCTCCCTTTCTCCTCGAAACTCCCGCTCGTTGTACCTCGCTCCATCGCAAATTTCAAATTGCTTGTGATCTTGGTTAACTCTCTCTCATTCCAAGCTTGAATGCAACATCCCTTTCTACTTACCTTTGCTGCTCTTTTATTAAAAGTAGTAAAAAACATTAGAAACCACATTTTTTCCCTTTGTACTTACCATCGATCCTTTTCGCAATCGCATTTACCATTTGGTCCTTGTGAATAGCTTCCGCTTCTAGACCCCAATTTTGACATTCATTTTTCCCTCCTTTCTCCTTCACTCCTCATTTATATGTCAAAAAAATTTGAAAGAACCTTACTCCACCTTTTTCTGAAAATCCCTTCACTTTATCGAACTTATCAATTCATGTTGGCCTTTGTTAAAACTTACTGCTCCTTTCTATAGATTGCGATATTACTAAAGTGCTCTACCACCTATCCTACCGCCACGTCATCTAACTGATCATGTTTTCGCATTTCACAATCATCACATTTCGCATTTCGAAATTCTAGCCTTATCATAATTCTCGCATTTCGCATTATCGCATTCCGGCCCCGCACCTTACTTACCACCTTGTGCCCCTAAACCTCGATTTCGAAATATCGCAATCACACCACAAAATCACAATCGTATTTCTCATCACTTTCGGTATCACGTTTCTCACTTTTCATTCCCTCCCGACTGCACTCCCGCTTCTCCTCTAGCCTTGCGACATTGCGATATTGCGATATCGCATATCACATATCGCACTGCTAGCCCTCCATCGCAATTCCGCCATCATGATTTCCAACTCCTCCCACTCCAAAGAATTTTTGTGATATTATGCGCTTTAATAACTTACAAACACCATTTTCACTCCTCTAAGCCTTGTTTCATGCATTTAAGCCTTCCATGAGCACCTTTAGCCCTTTTTTCCTCCAAACTGCAATCAACACTATTTCAGCTAGAATTAGATCATGAATAGCTGCATGGTTAGAATCATGGTAGATAGATCATAGGATGAGTAGAGTGTGTTTAGCCATTTGGCCAGCTCAATGAAATTTAGTTTAGTTTCTTTTCTGTCATTTCATTTCTACAATTTAGTTTATTTTCCTTCCTGTCATTTCTTTTCAAAAATTTAATTTAGTTTCCTTTTTGTCATTTCCTTTATACAACTTAGTTTAGTTTCATTGAAGTGTGAAATAATTCATTGAGAACCCTTAGAAATAGCACCCTTTCATAAAGCAGAAGAGGATGACATAAACATAATTAATCTGTTGTGTATATAACATTTTCACCTCCAAGTTTGTACGAACCAAGGGTTGATAAAGTAAAGTAGGGAAGCCCCTAGGAGTTGCAACACTCTTGGTGCAATACCAGGGCTCATCAAAGACCATAATAATGTCAAGGGAATTGATGAAAGAAATATTACATGGGAAAACTTTAGATAATACGTAGAAGAAAAGTACCTATCCATACAATATTATGATGGAAACAATTAGAGATATGCATGAGAATATTTTGGGACAACTCCATGACAACTCACAATGGATGCTTATGAAAACATATTTATAGAGTTAAAAATGTATATGCCTTATATCAAAGATGATAAAGTGAAGATAAAATGCTTTCTCAATAGATGACCATAGTCCCATTAGGGCCACATTGATTTTGATGAACCAAAAAAAAATGATGACACTATCAATAAGTCTACATACTTCTATGATCAGTCCAAGAACAAGATGGAGTCTCTTATAACATGAATGAAAAAAGATAAAGATGAATTCAAGAAGAAATATCTAGGTCATCCTATTATAATAATTTTGGAAAAAAATTCATCTTTAGTGTTCCAGTAAGGAGCGAGCACCAATAGGGCTGTCCCACCCAATGTGGGGACCAAAAAAATTAGGCCATTGAAGGGGCCATAATAGTAGAAGAAAGGGAAATTGAAATATTTTGGGTGCAAGGAAGAGAAAATTTTGAGAGACTATCAACACAGGTAACATGATATAACAAGGATATACAAGGTCCAACATGCCACTACTTTCATCGATGTGGTGAGGAGTGTACCTTAGATTTATGTAGCTATGGAGAATTAACAAGTTTACCACCAACCCTCAATGGTGCAGATGGAAGGTATATTTTCCAAAAATCCTTATTTAATTACCATTGACCCTAACTCTAACCTTAGTTATATTACACAAAAATGTGATGAGGCAAGTGTTTTACAAAGGAATAAACATATAAATTTGTGGTTAGGACCAAAAGAAATTTGACTAAAACCATCGACTAATGCTACTTTGAAACGATTTTTTCCTTACTCAAGGAACCTTGAACGTATTACCTATGGGGTTTTATGAAATTTTTAGTTGCATGGATTGGTCGATAGAGTTTATATTTAAATTTGAATACTACAATAAAACCTTTGAATTCTTGGATGATGAATGAAATAAAACATCCTTAAAGGGATACAAAAGATTGTGTTTATATAGAAACACATATATAGATATATAGAGATAGTTGTAGCATGGACCAAATTCCACACATATGGGTAGATAAAAATTATAAAGGGTAATAATCCCATAAAAATTTAGAAACATGGGCCAAGTACTAGAAATGTATGGAAAATTATGACAAGGAATAGGCACAAGAGTGCCAAGAAAGGAAAATCTAGCAATGACACGTTAGTAGACACATTTAAGGAGGAGATAGACAACTCAAAAAACTATCAAGAAATACAATCAAGTAATGAATATATATAAGAAATGGAAGGAGAGGCCTAAAAGGAGTTTCCTATATGAGGAATTCAAGAATGCTAATCCACCTACTTTCAATGGTTATATTTAAGAAGAATGAGGAAGTGGAAGCATGTATTCTGTTGAAAAAATATTTTAGGGTACATAAATAATCTAAAAACATGAAAGAAAAAGTAGCCATATTCAACTTGAAAGGAAAAACTAACATTTTGTGGGACGACCACACGAATTTAAAAGGAATTGACAAAAGAATGCTAACATGGGGAAAATGTGTACAATTATTTACTCAGGGGCTCAGTTTTATGATAAAAAATAAAATTTCTCATAATGACTCAAAACATGAATGACTGCATAGTGCTTGTCATTCTAAATCCAATGCACTTCGTTTCACGAAAAATGGACTCTATATGCTCCTAAAAATGAGTTTTCTTCACTTTGCTAAATAGGAAATTAAAAAAAAATGATAGACAAATGCCTAGTCAGCAGTCCATATTGCTGACGTAGCATGCTGATTGTGCAAGATCGTTTTGGCATTTTCCTCCGGTGAATGGTGAACTACCAAGTGACAACATGGTATTGGTCAAATTTTGTATTATGTGGTGAATTTATATTGGTTCATTTTGGGCCAATTGGGTGAGGACACGTGGTGCATCCTGGGGCTGCCATGCTCCCCCCCCTTGCCCCCCCTCCCAAGGTTTTATGGTGGATGAAAAATTTTTGGTTAAGTTCGGGTGGAGGTGCTGGCGTTCAACCCCACGAACTCCCACTAGCTAGCGGCACTCTTCACAATTCTTCCCGCACGATGGATCTTAACATACTAAGGATCCCTTATATATATAAATATTAACATGTTGTATGGTGGGGGAAGAGGGGGCTAGCCCTTGATCCATAATACCACAACCCATAACCACTAGCGGGGCTATCACACTAATGTGGAAGTTTAAAACTTAAACTATGTTTAATTAACCTTAACCAACATTATTCATTGCTTAATCCACATTTAATTCTGGATTAGTTTAAGTGAGAAATTAGCACTAAATAACGCTTAACTGTTACTTAACTTAATGATGGATTAGGTTGGTAGAGCCCCAAATTTAGCAGAAAATTCTAGTTTAGCTCTAGTTAGCTAATTTACGGCCTGAAATAGTGGGGAAAATGTAAATGGTCATAAAGTTTGCAGTTTTCGACCAATTCAAGTGAAAAAAGAGGCTAGATGACCATTTTTGGGCATTATGGACTCATTGGTATCGGTTATAGGAGTAAAAGAGCATTGCAAGCAAGCAAATTTGAAAATTTGAGCATAATATAGAGGCCCAAGCCATGGATGCTAGACCAAGGAGATGTAGCCCAGGAGGGGTGAACTCCTTCATCAAATACCTAGGTTGATGTGTTGTATGGTGATGCTCTGTAATTTATTTGTTGTTGTTCAGCCTTTGTTTTTATGTTAAATTTCTCATTAAATTGACATAAAAAGCACTCACGAGACTTGATAATTTGCAAGAGAACTTGAACCCTTAAGCACACATAAGACTTCGAATTCGTAATCTGAAAGAGTAATTAGCATAGCAACACTAACATACTCCATTCAGATCATTTTTAGTATCATAGCTCTTGGTCTTTATTTTTTTTGTGCAATAAGGGATCTAATTGTTTTCAAGTTTGTATCATACTTAGAAGGTTAAAACTCAAAAGAGGATAAGGGAAGCTAGTTGAGAGCCTTGTAGTTGGGTCAAGAGGAAGAAGGGCAAGGTTGCCAAAGTCTTCAACACCGGCACATCCTCAAGTTGAAGTTGAGTCTTCAATGAGAATGTCTCATGAAGGAGAACCTACCATGAAAAAATATTAGATAGTATTCAGGAAGGCATTATTTGATATGCCCGAGATGGTTAACGCCCTTTATGAGGATAGGAATTTAAGGATATAAGGAGAAATATCAAGGCATTAGAGAACTTTTGAGGTCTAAAATGGGTCTCCTAAGAAAAATGTACAACCAAAATAAAATTTATAAGAACCAATATGATTCAAGATGATGATGTCAACCATGGAAAATTATTCACCATTTTTGAGGTAAAAAAGTGAAAAGATTAAGAAATAATAAAATAATAAAACGACTTTTTCAACTTGTATTTTCAACTTATCTCCGTAAGGTTTTACTCAAATTTCGAGAGACTATTAGATAGTATTCAGGAAGGCATTATTTGATATGCCCGAGATGGTTAACGCCCTTTATGAGGATAGGAATTTAAGGATATAAGGAGAAATATCAAGGCATTAGAGAACTTTTGAGGTCTAAAATGGGTCTCCTAAGAAAAATGTACAACCAAAATAAAATTTATAAGAACCAATATGATTCAAGATGATGATGTCAACCATGGAAAATTATTCACCATTTTTGAGGTAAAAAAGTGAAAAGATTAAGAAATAATAAAATAATAAAACGACTTTTTCAACTTGTATTTTCAACTTATCTCCGTAAGGTTTTTCATGTATTTCTCATTTTGCATGTAGCAGGGTCCATCAAAAGTATGCAACATGGGTACTCCTCAGATGAGGAATCAAATTATGCATCCAATGAGGCTTATTGCAAAATTTAGAACCTTCAAGAAGATGACATAAATATTCAATTGGCTTCCTTGAGAATGGAGGGTTCAACACTTGTATGGTGGTAAGAAAAGACACAAGAGGAGATTAAAAAACATGGCAATATCTCAATTTCCTGGCCAAACTTTATTTATGCCATTAAAAGGCAATTCTATCCTCTATATTACATGCAAAAATCTATTATGACTTGGAAAAATTTTAGACAATTGAAAGGTCAAAGTGTGCAAGGTTACACTCATGAATTTAGGAGAAGAGCTCTTATGTTACAAGTTGATTTGCATAGACAAGAAACTTTGTTGAAGCAAATAGGCCATTTGCATAGTTACCTGAAACATACCATCCTCATGTTTAATCCCACTAGATTAGATGAGGTTTTTGTGCAAGCTACACACCTTGAGGCAAGAGGGAAAAATATACAAGAGGAGGGTAAAATGAAACAATTCAAGGGTGGTGAAAAAGGAAAGGGTTTCAAGGGTAAAAGAAATAAGAATGTATCCATTAATAAATAAGGGGAGAAAACCACATGTACTCATTGTTCCAGAGAGGGCCATGATGAAGCCCATTGTTGGAAACTTCATCCAGAATTGAGACCTAAGAAATTCAATAATAAGGGGAAAAAAATGACAACCGCTACCACACAACAAGATCTTGGATCTCACTCACGAGATGAGACTACAATTTCAGCCATGCTCACAAAGGGAAAAGAAGTCATAGCAATTACTAGTTCCTCAAATTTTCACAATAACACTCCAAGTGAAGAAACAAGAATAGAGTTGTTTCATGTAAGAGTTATCTCAAAACATAAAAAAATTGACACACTATTTGATAATGGGCCTCAAGAGAGCTTAATATTTGAAGAATTAGTAAAGAAAATGAATCTTGAAACCTTACCTCATCATAAGCCATACCCTTGGGGTTGGATAACCAAAGATACAAATTTATAGGTTACAAGAAAATGCATTTTTTGGTTTACAATTACCGCAAACTTCATTGATGAAGTTGAGTTAGATGTTATACCGCTTGAAATATCTAGAATTTTTTTGGGTAGCCCATATGTCTAGGAAATCAATATTATATCGCCATGAGAAAAAGTACCACTTTTTCAAATATGGAGTGGAATATATTGTGAGAGCTCATCGCAAAAAGCTAAACCTCTCTGTGGTTAATGCTAGGCAAATGAAGAGACTAGTAAACTCAATAAAAAACTTTGTGCTTCTTATGATTAAAAAAAATGATAATGATTTTGATCTGGTAAGTCAGCATGGTGAGATGTTTCAAGACCCAAAGGGGTTATCTCCCAAGAGGGGAATCCAACATGAGATAGAACTGCTGTAGGATTTCCACTCCCTAACATTGGCATGTATCGCATGTTGATAATGGAAAGTGTATAAATAAAGAAGAAATTAAACATTTGTTGAATAATGGTATCATTTTTCCATCTACCTTGCCATCTTGTTCATCGATTCTATTGGTGCCTAAGAGGGATGGAACATGGCGCATGTGTGTGGATTTCCGTGCACTCAACAAAATCATGATAAAGAATTGTTATCCACTCGCAAGGATTGATGAATTTCTTGATCAATTTAGGTATGAAAATTATTTCACTAAGTTAGATGTAAGAAGTGGTTATCATCAAGTTAGAATAGATCAAGAGGACATATCGAAGACTGCATTTAAAACTAAACAAGGAGTTTTTGAGTGGCTTGTTATGCCTTTTGGTATTTGCAATGATCCAGCTACTTTCATGAGAGTTATGAATGATGTATTAAGGCCATTTCTAGATGAGTTTTTCATTGTATACTTGGATGATATTTTGATATTCACTAAATCAAAAGAAGAACATGTCATGCATGTGAACAAGGTGCTTGATGTCTTGAGAAAAAAACAATTGTTTTTGAAGATTTCGAAATGTGAATTTTGTAAAACTTATTTAGTGTATTTGGGACATATTGTTGGAGAAGGTGAGCTAAAGATAGACCTATTTAAAGTTGAGGTCATTGTGAATTTTCCTACACTCAATTCAGTCACGGAGGTAAGAAGTTTTTTAGGAGCAACACAGTATTGGAGGAAGTTCCTTGCTAATTTTTCCTTTATTGCAGTTCCGTTACATGCATTGATGAGTGTTAAGAAAGTCTTCCAGTGGGGAGGCAATCAGCAAAAACCATTTGATGCTTTGAAGAAGAATATCGGTTCAACCCAAATATTAGCATTATCATACTTGAGACAACTCTTTAAGATTCAAACATATGCAAGTGACTATGACATGGGCGTAGTCCTCTTACAACATGGTAAGCCTATTTCATTCCATTCATAAATTTTTAATGGTGTAGTGATAAATTATCCTACATATGACAAGGAGCTATATGTGTTGGTTAAAAGTGTGAATAAATGGAAACATTAATTGATGGGAAAGGAAACCATCATTCACACCGATCACCAACCATTAAAATAATTCCAATCACAAACTAAATTGCAGCAATCAAGTCACTTTCGATGGATGGGATTCTTGTAGAAATTCCACTTGGTCATCAGGTATAAGAGAGGTATATAAAATAAGGTTACTGATATGATTTCTAGGCCTATTATTAATGTAACTAATTTACTCAAGAATACTTATGTTTTACATGAAAGTTACATTGAACAATATGCATTTGACTAATTCTTTCAAGATGTTTATGCAAACTTGACTCAAGATCGCCAAGTTGAGGAATTAGATTATCATCTTCATAATAACTTGTTGTATCATTTTTTAAAGCTTTGTATTCCACAGGGTGAGAGAGTGAATGTCATAAGGGAAGCACACACTTCTCTTATTGCGGGACAATTCGGTGTAAGAAAAATATAGGTAAATATTCATAGGTATTGCTATTGGCCTCATATGCTTGAAAGTGTGTCACGTATTATTAAAGGTTTTTCTTTATGTGCAGTCAGTAATCCTAGTAATAGGAAGTTAGGATTGTACACTCCACTTCTTCTTCCTTCACCTCCGTGGAAGAGTATCTATATGGATTTTGTAGGAGGTATTCCTTTGTCGAAAATAGTTCATGATTATTTGTATGTAGTTGTGGATAGGTCCAGCAAAATGTGTATTTTTATGCCATGTAAAAAGCAAGTTATGGTTGAAAAAATAGCTCATCAAACAACTCATCTTTTATTCCAAAATGTTTGGGTTCATTTTCGGTTGCATACATCTATTGTAAGTGATCGAGATTCTCGATTTGTTGGGAATTTTCGGTCAAGTTTGTGGGACATGATGGACACTAAGTTGAAGAAGAGTATAGCCTTTCATCCGAAAACAGATGGTCAAATCGAGGTGGTCAACATAACAGTCATTCATTTTCTTAGAGGATATTGCAGCAAACATCCTAATTTGTGGGATGAACAGTGGCATTACATTCAACATGCTTACAACCATGCAAAACAATCCTTTACTCAAACATTGCCATTTGAGGCATGCCTTGGTTACTTACCAAAGTCGCCACTGGATTTCATCTTTGGGAAAGATGTAGCTACCTATGGACATAGCGACATAGATAAAGAAAATAAATTAATAGAGAAAATTCAGTTGATTCATCAAACAATGCAAGATCAACTAGAGAAAATTCAAGGAAAGTACAAAGCGAGGCATGAAAAACATCTGGTGAATCATAAGTTTCAAGTTGGTGACGAATTTTGGCTTCACATTAGTAAGGAAAGGCTTCAAGGAGAAGGTAAAAAGCTGAAACCAATCCATTATGGTGCTTTCAAAATTCTGGAAAAGATTAGTAATAATGCCTTCAAGCTTAATTTTCCTTCATACATGCAAATTTATTCAGTTGTTAATATTGAAAATTGAAGATTTTAAGAGCCTCCTTTTATTGAATATCAAGGAGAGAATGTTTAACCGCCATCTATTGAAGATTTTTCTCGAGATTTATTTGTTGAGTTACAACAAGACACCATACTTGACATGAGGACAAGAACATCGATAAGAGGAAGTATCGACTATCTTCGAGTCGGGCTTAAAGGAACAAATCCTTCAAAGGCCAAATGGATTGAAATTGGGAAGGTGAGGGAACTATACCCTCACCTATTCAACAACTGAATATGATCTTTTGGGGTCCAAAAGCTTCCAGTGGGGAGGAATGATCAAGGGCTCAGTTTTATGCTAAAAAATGAAATTTCTTAGAATGGCTCGGAACCTAAATTACCACGTTGTGCTTATCATTCTGAATCTGACGCACTTCGGTTCACGAAAAATGGATTTCGTATGCTCCCAGAAACGAGTTTCGTTCGCTTTGCTAAACACGCAAAATTAAAAAAAATGATAGATAGATGCCTAGTTAGTAGTCTGTATTGCTAACATGGCATGCTGACTGTGCATGGTATTTTTGGCATTTTCCTCCGAGAAATGGTTAACTGCCAAGTGGCAACATGGTATTGGTCAAATTTTGGGTTATGTGGTGAATTTATATTGGTTCATTTTTGTCCAATTGGGTGAGGACACATGGTGTAGCCTGGGGCGGCCACATGGAACCCCTGCCCCTCAGGGTTGTATGGTGGAATAATTTTTTTTTGGTTAAGTATAGGTGGAAGCACCTGGATTCAACCCCGTGACCTCCCACTATCCAGTGCCACTCTTTGCCATTTCAGCTAAATGATGGATCTTAACATACTAAGGATCCCATATATATTTAAATATTAACATGTTGTATGGCAGGGGAAGAGGGGGCTAGCCCTAGATCCATAAGACCACAACCCATAACCATCGGTGGGGCTATCACACTAATACATAAGTTTAAAACTTAAACCACGTTTAATTAACCTTAACCACCATTATTCAGTGCTTAGTCCACATTTTATTTTGGATTAGTTTCAGTGCAGAATTAGTGCTAAACAACACTTAATTAGCGCTAAAATTTTACTTACTTAATGATGAATTAAGTTGGAGAACCCCAAAATTCGGTAGAGACTACAAGTTTAGCTCCAGTTAGCTAATTGAGGGCCTGAAATAGTGGGGAAAATGTAAATGGTCAAAAATTTTGCAGTTTACAACCAATTCAAGTGTAGAAAGAGGCTACATGACCATTTTTGGGAATTTTGGACTCATTGGTGTCGATTACAGAAGAAAAAGAGCATTATAAACAGGTCAATTTGATAATTTGAGCATAATATAGAGGCCCAAGCCATGGAAGTTGGCCCAAGCCATGGAAGCTGGACCAAGGAGATGTAGCCCGTGAGGGGTGAACTCCTTCATCAAATACCTATGTTGATGTGTTGTATGGTGATGTTCTATACTTTATTTGGTGATGTTCAGCCTTTGTTTTTATTTTAAATTTTTCATTAAAATGACATGAAAAACATTCATGAGACTTAATAATTTGCAAGAGAACTTGAACCCTTAATCACACATAAATCATTGAATTCAAATCTGAAAGAGTAATTAGCACAACAACACTAACATAATCCATTCAGATCAAATAGAAAGATTAGAGAGTTACATGATCATAGATTGGGACAGCTCACAATGGATGATTATATATATATATTAAGGTATGCACCTATTGATGAGTAAAAGAAACTTGCCAATAGTAAGGGAATATCCCCGGTATAAAATTCCAGCTAGACTCTACACCATTTGTGATAGGGATCCCATCTAGTATGTGGGACCGATTGCCATTACAATGGTAAGATATGTGCCCTTTCTCGGATAGAGAGGGGATTCGCAATCATGAGTATGTATGGCTTCTTGATACCCTGCAAATGAAACACCACGAATAGAAAAGAGAAATTTAAAGCATGCAACCCATGAGGAGTGTTGTTAGAAAAACTTTGATAGGGCCATACTCATACATAGGCTCACTTAAACATAAGAGAAACAATTCACTATGATAAAATGTCCTTTAGTTACCTAAGAATATTTTAGAAGAGACTTAGGTACATATCAACAAGCTAGGTCATTAGCATATCCTTACATTAAACCATCATACATCATCCACATATCAAAAGAGCTCAAATACATAAACAATGCATGAACAGAAATACAAACTAGTCAGTTATGAATAATATCAAACATTCAAAAGAACTATATTCATGGTGTCAATGCACGAAAACCTTCATTAGATCCAATAGTCAGATCCAAAAAATTTATTTGTATTCATTCCTCGAAACATACAGTCAATGATATACAACTATATCTGTCTCTCCTTTAGGATTCCAAAAAATGGTCCATAGAATCTCTCCCAAGGGAGTACATATAGAACAAAAATTAGTTTTGGGCTACCCCATCTCTTCGCTTCCCTAACTGTGGGGATGATCTGTGACTTGGGAGAAACTGCGACCTGCGACCTGAGTAGGGTTGCAGCCTACGACCTTATGGCTGTTGCGTCCTGTGACCTGTTTGTCCTGTTATCACAAAATTGCACCTGATAGGCCACTAATCAGAAAATTTCATGTAGCTGTTTCAAACCAATATTTTGAATGAAGCTTAGCCACTTCAGTCTGAGAGGGCTCTCTCAAAGGGTTAATTATATTGAATAAAGATGTATTTAGATGGCTAACTCTACTTGGAAAACAATTTTCTTAAGATGAATGTAGGTTGAAAATAGTATCAGTATGCAAACATTGGGCTTATGGAGTCAACACTTTCAGTGATTCAGTAATGAGTTCACTTGACATGGAAGTTGAGGTAGATAACAATTTTTAGCAGTAGTACACACACACACATGAAACAAGAAAATACACTATCAATTCATATATAAAGGAAGTCAGAGCATTATATTAATGAATTTTGAGTATTATAAATGAAAACCACTACAAGTGGGATACATAAAAGATATAGATAATATAGGTAGGCACTAAAAAATTAATCAGAATCTTAGGTTGGTGAAGAAACAAATCTCTGTATTGCTGAAACAGCCAAATTACATAAAGTTGTATTTTTGCCAAAAAATATCCAACCCTTGACAAATTTGACTCTCTGACCTTTAATAGACTTGTTACATGATGAGATGATCTGCCTCCTACTTAGATTCATCGAATTTTTCCTAATGACACCTTGCATGACCATAAAACATCTACTTAATGACAAAATGAAAGTTATCCTACTTGACAGTCATTTTCCTAATATGACTCAAACTACTCATTATTACATTTAACAACCTTATCTTCTAAAGCAATTACATCTTTGACAAGTATTCTTTCACATGTTCAAATTTTGGTGATGAGACTCATCACTACATGACCACGTAACTGACCTCCTCGAAAACTGGAAACAAAACCCTGTTTTTTAGGCAACTGGTCTTCTTCTTCCATGAATGCTTTGGCTGCTAATTTATGTTCATTTCGTGGTATTTAAGTGATGAATGACTGTTGTCATGATCCTCTAACACTTGGATGATACCCAGCTATTCGTAAAAGCCCGAAACTCTTCTTAAAAGGCGCCCACACAGTACGCTATGAAAGTAAGGCAGTTTCGTAATATTCCCAAATGGGAAAAGCAGGAATATAGTGCAAAATGATGGAACAATAATGCAGATAATATTTTATAAAGCAAGAGGCCAATATGGAGACCTTTCATATGTTATTACAACAACATATATATATATATATATATATATATATATATATATATATATATATATAACATGGCCCATAAGATGCATAACAGGAAATACAAGCCTCCAATGACTAAAATGCCTCAATAAGAGGTGCTGCAACCATATATAAAAGATGGAAAACCCTTACAACATTATTTTATTGTCTCTGCAACAGAATTAGATTATACATCAGATCTAGAGCTGATATGTGCTCCAAAAGTTAGATCTATATCAGATCCATGCACTATACAAGATCCTCTATAGAACCCCTCAAGGGTTTTTATCAAAACACCAAGTATAAGATGTAGACCTGAGATCTAAGACTACAGATCTACTGAAAAATACAGATATGGAAAGTGTGGCTAATCTGATATGATCAATAAAATAGCCATTAGGGGAATTTTGAGGTCTAAAATGAACCTCCAAAGAAAAATGTACAACTAAAATAAACTTTATAAGAACCAATAGGATTCAAGATGATGATGTCAACCATGGGGGATGGATCACCATTTTTGGAGTAAAAAAGTAAAAAGATTAAAAAATAATAAAATAATAAAACTACTTTTTCAACTCATATTTTCAACTTATCTCCTTGAGGGTTTGCTCAAATTTCGAGCGGGAATAATTTTTGGATGCAAAATTTAATTCCTCATCAAAGGAGTACCCATGTTGCATACTTTTGATGGACCCTGCTACACGAAAAATGAGAAATACATAAAAAAAATATGATTGCAATCATGTTTTTTAACGAATTTCTCATTTTTTAGGTAGAAAAGTCCATCAAAAGTATGCAACATGGGTACTCTTTGGATGATGAATTAAATTTTTCATCCAACGAGTATTCCTACTCGAAAAATGAGTAAACCCTTAGGGAGATAAGTTGAAAATATCAGTTGAAAAAGGAGTTTTTTCTTTTTTCCCTCTAAAATTTGATGATGTAATCAAATATTATTTTATTATTTCCACCATTATTTTATAATTTCCTTAGGAGGCCCATTTTAGACCTCAAAATTCCCTTAATGCTCCTCCAATAGATCTTCAAAGTAAAGGGAAATCTCCACTTACTGCAGCTTGCAAAAACAACCAAACCCTCAACGGGATCTCTGCTATATTTGAAAGAAGAAGCTTGGCCCTACGCCAGATAGTGGACAATGTAATACGAACTCTCCCAAGAGCTACTCAATGGGAAGAGGTGGGATCCCCGATCAGGAACACCCAATGCTAAACAACATTCAATCTTAGCTAAACAATAAGAGAAAGATATATGTATAAACAGACCATACATTCAGAAAATATCATATACATCAACAACCCTTTGATACTGCCATCCTCTTCTTTTTATAAGTCAAGAGCTTTCAAACCCTAAAACACATCCAATGATAGCACTCCTTTCAGAAAAAGCATATCCATCTAAAACTACGTTGTCCCTCATTGATGGCCACTCCTCCATGCCAACGCTATAGATTTGCTCACGGTTGACTCATTCAAAGTGATCTAGCCCCTTTCACACCAAAGGTGCTTCAATTAAGTTGCCAATATTTGTCTCTTTCACATTTGACATTGATTTATTCATCATTAAGGAGAAATATGGACCTCCTTTGCCCTCTTATTCTTTAAAAAAAGTAATAAAACAAAATTGAATATTCCAATTTAGCTCATGACTAATTGGGAATATTACAATCCTCCCTTCCCAAATGTTGCTTGTCCTCAAGAAACTGATAAGGTGAGTGCTGCAAATATTTCCTTCCTACATTGGTGACACAAACATGTGATAAGATTCCCTCATAAGCTAAGTGTTCACCAATCCATCCCTCCATCAATTGTTCCTCCAAGGTTCTCATAAGTTGCAAATAATCCATCCCATAAGGAGACAATAGTTCAAATGAAACAAACATGGTTTTCCAAATGTTCTCCCTGAAACATGTAGCATAGTGAACATGGAGAATCTCCATCCCATAGTGCACATACATACCTCCCATCCTCCCTCCATACATTCCCATAAAGAGTGCAAGTACATCATCAATGTTTGGGATCAAAACTACATACATACAAATAGAAATTTGTGCATATGGAGGTGGGTCATAGTCCCACATGTGGAACCAGCATTCCCATAAAGAGTGCAAGTACATCATCAATGCTTGGGATCAAAACTACATACATACAAATAGAAATTTGTGCATATGGAGGTGGGTCATAGTCCCACATGTGGAACCAACGCAGTGCATCTCCTGACTGCATCAGATCATGATGTGATAAGTGGTTTTCCCACCACTTACTTATTGCCCAAGTCATCTCACTTTGGCTGAAAGTGTGAGATATATTTGGTGCCTTTGGAGTGCACCCATCATGAAACAAAATCGCCCTTTGTCCTCCAAGGGAGTGGCCATGTTCAGAATTTTTTGTGGCCCAAAGTTGGCCATGAAGTTTGTATGGTATAGTACTCCTTCCTAGAGCTATGGCCTGCATAAACATAGTAAATTAATGCATATGTTCATCAAATAAAACAGTAGGTACACAAGCATGTCTTTCACCAAAGTTCCTCCTAAAACAAATGGAGTGGTGCATAGATCTATCCCCTTTCTCACAAGAAGAAAGAAATGACTGAATTAAATCCATTATAGAGATATGTTTTTGTCCCAAATACACATGGTTCATGCATCTCTGAAAATGCTGATATAGTTCTCCTTCAAAGCCCTTCCAAGTGTAGCTTCTCATGATGATGTTGTAGAATCTCATGCAATATGTGTGGTTGAAAAAGAACTCCTCATAAGCTTTGTAGCAACTTCTCATTGAGCTTGGAGGCTCTAGATAAGAATATCCTACCATGATAGTAGATGAATCCCTCTTGGACTGAATATCCCTCTTCATGTAGTTGGTCATCAAGTATCATGCATGTATAAATATCCTTGGAATAATCCACCAACAATTGGGATTTCCAATATGGATCAATCTCACATAAATACAGTGCTCATGATCTATCAACAAAAATGTCTGTCATATGGCTACCCTCCTCCTTGACATCTCCCATGCCAAAGGATGATGGAAGGTTGCTACTCCCTCCTTGCTACCCTCCTTGCATATGCACATGCTGCAGTAAAGATTGAGGCCTTTGAAAGTTAGTCTCCCATGGGAGGCTATCATCTATCCAATACCTCCTTGGTTTAATCAAAGCATGCATGTGTGGCCACCATATTCTATCGTGTATGGAATATTTCTCTCTAAGTGAGATCATCTTCTAAGTATCCATAGCCAAGGAATGGTATCCTTTCCCCATGATGGTGTCACCCTCCAAACTTGCAACATTTCCTCTCACCGCAGTATGAGATGAGAGAGTGGATAATGGTGATATTGGAAGAATATCTCCCTCCTCCTTGAGCTTACCCATGCCTCCTAGTGTTGTATTTTCGTCTTCTAATGCTCCCATAATTTCTGGATCTATTAAAGGAGAATCAAGATGGGAGACATCTTTCACCAAATCTGAATCAGGTGGTCTCCCAGGGGGTTTACCACAAGATAATGATGTCTCATGGATCATCCTTGTGCATAATAGATGGGATCATCATATCCCTACTTCCACTGCGCAAATTCATCTCTGTTTCTTGTGTGGAAGTTTCATGATAATTGGTTATCACTCTTAAGGATGCAATAGTGCTTATAATTGGAGCAATTACTCCATCCTCACCTCCCTCTGGTGGTTGATCATCTCCTGCTATGTCAGCGTTGTGACCCCTCCTTTGTTCTTCTTCTTATTCCTCCTCATCATCTAATAAGACCTCTATGTAATGTGCTTTTCCAGCTGCACATCTATGTCCAGGTGCCCATGACTCTTGGCAAGTGAAGCAAAGCTTCCTTCTTCTTAGATCTCTCTGGGCATCATCATCAAGAGGTTTTTTTGTGTGAGCTTTCCTTTGAAGGAGCAACCTTTTCTTCTTTCCCCTTTGATGGAAAATAGGGCTTATGCTAAAATGTTTCCTTTGATTTTTTCAAGGCATATTGAAGGTCTCTAGCCCTTTCAATAGCATCATGTAGGGTAGTGGGCTTGGTACATTTGACCAACCCATGAAGAGGTTCATCTAACCCATCGATGAACATGTACACCCTTCTTGCTGAAGATAAGTCAGGAACCATAACAGAAATTCTTAAAAATTCAGAGATGTAAGTTTCTGCATTACCTGATTGATTCAAATTTCCAAGGCTCATGAATGGTGTTTCAGGATCTCTTCTATAAAATCTTTCCACCAGCCTTCTAGTGAACTCTGAATAAGCAGTCACATTGACATCACCCAATGTAGATAAGCCATGGAACCACTAGTCATGTGCTTCACCTTCAAGGTGCAGTGTTGCAATCTTAATGGCTTCTATTTCTGGAACCTTGTTCAACTGAAAGTATATGTCAAGTTTTTCTACCCAAGATTTGGCAGTACACTTGGATGACCCATCAAAATTGGGTAAAAAGAATCTACCCATAGTGTGGATTTGATCATGATTCTGAATGAATCCACCACTTTTATGATGATGCCTTGGTCTTCTATTGTCCTTTGTTTGAAAAAACTCATGAACACTCAAGTGATATTTGAATCTTTGAGTTTGAGATTCATACTCCATAAAATAGTCTCAAGGGATTCTTTCTCCTGAAACCCTTCATTTCCCACAGCCAAAAATGTAGGCATGGCAGAGAGTTTGGAAAGTTGTGGTTGATGCACTAGTTGATCATTCGAGTGATGAGACATGCCATAGCCTTATCCATGATGAAATCCTTTAGGGGATTCCTTGAATCTGTCCATGCTCATCTCCTTGATCTCTCTAGAAATGTCTTGCATGGCTCTAAGAAGAATCTTAGGGAACTCCTCTTCATCTTCACCTCCAGATAAAGGGGTTTTACCCTTGTCTTCTTTTTCATTTGTATAATCAAAGCCTCTATGGCTTATTCTTTGATACCTCTTCTCTCTGTCAGTAAGAGGCTCTCCTTCTTTAGATGATATATTGGCTTTGAGAATGCACAGGCTATGCCAAGATGATGCTATGATACCACTATAATATTCCCAAATGGGAAAAGAAGGAATATATTGAAAAATGATGGAACAATAACGTAGATCATATTTTATAAAGAAAGAGGCCAATATGGAGACCTTTCATATGTTATTACAACAGCAAAATATACATAAAATATGGCTCATAATATGCATAACAGGAAATATAAGCCTCCAATGACTAAATTGCCTCAATAAGAAGTGCTACAACCATATACAAAAGATGGAAAACCCTTAGAACATTATTTTATTGGCTCTGCAATAGAAGTAGATTATACATCAGATCTAGAGCTAATATGTTCTCCAAAAGTTAGATCTATATAAGATCCATGCACTATACAAGCTCCTCTATAGAACCGCTCAAGGGTTTTCAGCAAAACACCAAGTACAAGATGTAGATTTGAGATCTAAGACTGAAGATCTATTGAATAATACAGATCTAGAAAGTGTGGATGATCTGATATGATAAATAAAATAGTCTCCTCCAATAGATCTTCAAAGTGAAGGGAAGATCCCCATCACTAGAAAATCATCTCTCCAAATGGTGTGCTAAACCACCCTGCAACTCCTCCTACAGAAATAACACAGATCTAGAAGTAAATTGTTCTGTAGGGATAAAAATAAGGTTGGCCTGATGCCAAGATCTAAAAATGAGCTCAGTTCCCTCCAATATTGTCCTCCCAATGAAGTGGAAACCTCCTCCACTGAAAAGGAGCACTGAAATGGCCTAAATCTAGAGATCTAGTCTCCACTTGCTACAGCTTGCAAAAAAAACCAAACCCTCAACAAGATCTACGTTGTAGTTGAAAGAAGAAGCTTGGCCCTAAGCTAGATAGTGGACAATGTAATAAAAAATCTCCCAAGAGCTACTCAATGGGAAGAGGTGGGATTCCTGATCAAGAACACCCAATTCTAAACATCATTCAATCTCAGCTAAGCAACAAGAGAAAGATATATGTATAAACAGACCATATATTCAGAAAATATAATATACATCAAAAACCCTCTAATCTTTCCATCCTCTTCCTTTTATAAGTCAAGAGCTTCCAAACCCTAAACCACATCCAATGATAACACTCCTTTCACACAAAGTATCTCCATCTAAAACTGCGTTGTCCCTAATTGATGGCCACTCCTCCATGACAACATTGTAGATTTGGTCAAGGTTGACCCAGTCAATGTGATTCATCCCCTTTCACACCAAGGGTGCTTCAATTAAGCTACGAAGATTTGTATCTTTCACATTTGGAATTGATTTATTGATCATTAAGGAGAAATATGGACCTCCTTTTCCCTCTTATTCTTTAAAAAAAGTAATAAAACAAAATTGAATATTCCAATTTAGCTTATGACTAATTGGTAATATTACAGTATCATACTTTCAAAGCGCTTCAAAAATTCCATTTACCCTCAAACGTTTTGATTCTTTCCTTTGCCATGGTCTTCATCATCCTTAGACAAATCTCCCACACTAATTTCACCTCTTGACAACTGCCAAAACTGGGTCAAAAAGGAAGAAGAAAAGCTACAGTAGTTTTGTAGTGTTTTACTATCCTTCAAGTCTAGGCAAGCTACGAAACTGCTGAAAAGTGCTGAAATTCCAGATATTTTTATAACTGAAAAAATGAACCTCATAAGTGCCAAAAAATTGTTACTAACATGCAATTTGCTTTAAAAAACCATAAATCAGCTCACCTTATGATCCTTGAGGCATTTCTTCCTCATTTATATTTGGTTGAGCTATTGGCTCTTCAAGAACTATCAGTTTGAGGCCCTTTTTCTCTAACTCTTCATGAGTTAGTTCAAGCTGCTCTTGGAGGTCCTTAACCCGATCTTTCAATATTTTTTTGGTGGCTTTCAAATGTGTGTTCATCCTCGTCACATGTTTGGTCTCTTTCCTTGCTGGAATGGTCCATTTGATAAGCTGTTGTGTGTTATCCAAAGTCTTGGAAACAATGTCAACCTGTTCTTCCCAAATTGCCTTCATCTTTTCAAATTGAATCTTCTCTACACTATGTTTCCTTGATTCTCTTTCCATAACAGCAATTTCATGGTTGGCCAATTTCAACTGTTCTTCAAGGAGCTGTAATTCTATTTTTTCCATCACCTTTTCTTTTCCTTTCTTTGTTTTGCTAATTTTATCTTTCTCTACAAGTGATGAAAGGTGAATGACTTCTTGTGCTGGTTGGACTGTGTCAGTAGTTGGTGGGAGTTATTTACTGCTCTCTAAAAGCTTCCTAGCATGCCTTTTCATAGTATTTCTTGCTTGGAACATAAAATCTGCATCTTCTCCCTCAAATTTTAATTTCTTTGTAGATTTAGCCTTTTTTAACTTCTGTCCACCTTCCTGTATGTCCTCAGCCTGGACTATAGGAGTTTTTTCTATGTCAATGGCATGTAAGATATCTTCAAGATTTCCTTTAGCTACTGATCTGTCTTCTAAAACCACTGTTTTCTCTTCTAAAACAATTGTTTGGCTCCTTGTCCTCCTTTTTGTTTCTTGTTTACTCACATCTTGTTTTTGTTTTGTAGGTTTGACCACTTTTGAATTCTGTTTTGCAGGAGGGACATTTGGTTTGTCAAAACTCTACAATTGCTCTAGCTTCATCATAATTGGCTCACTTGGTTCTGCCACCAATGGTTCCCTCCGTTTTTCTTCTAATAGTGATGGAATTCTCCTAAGTTTAGGAGTTCTTGAAGGAGTAAGAGCATCCAACTCAAAACCACTGACAAACAAGAATGAGGACCAGTCTCTTCTAACCTTTGAATTTCATATAAAACCAACAACTTCATTAAACCATGATGAAATAATGAAGTCTCACTTCCTTCAGACTTTTCTTGGACCTTATTTGCCATTTTTGACAAACTTCTATGTAAATAGAAAGGCAGGTCAAGGGAAATCTTACTAGTAAAGTGTAGAAGTAACTTGGAATGATATGAGTAGACTTTGTCATATCTCCCTTCACAAGTAAAGTACTTTTGGATGATGAGCAACAATTTTGAGTAATTTTCCTTTATGCAACTTCTTGGAATAACATTGGTGAGATCCATTTCAGTATGCTCAGGCTTCATAAACTCTTTGTACTACTCCATGTTAAACTTGAAACCTTTGAACCACTTCTCATGTCCTCTTGGAATCTTTGTAGTAGCTGCAATAACCTCTAGTGTGATGGAAAAATTGAGCATTCCCACTTTGGTGGTTGTTCCACTGAAATTCAAAGAAAACACTTTGGAAACCTATGTATGATAGCCTTGTAATTTCTCACAAAAGTGTAGGCAACCTGTCCTTCTGAAGACTTCCACTGATGTTGGGTATTCATTGATCAAATTCATGTCTGTTGGTTCATATCTCAGGCATTGGTCACCCTTGTTTGTCCTTCTTTTCTCTTCCATGGTTTCTTTAATGTCTTCACAGACTCGCTTGATGATTTGTAGCCTCGCTTGATGATGCTCAATGTAAACCTTTGAAAATAGTAGCCACAACTTTGTCTTAGTGCAATAGGTCTCTAGAGCTCAATATCACGTGAGAAGGAATGAGAAATGAGAAATGACTGAATTAGGAAAAGTTTTGAATTTTTGATGTCCTATCATGACTCAATGATGACTCATACATACCTAAACTGATCATGATGACTTCATACCTGAGAATGTACCTTGATTTTATCCCTCCATGACTCGAATGGCATATAACTTACCCTTTCCCAACAATTTTATAATGCCTAACAGCTAGACTGACAAGGCAAACAGGAAGCCGTGCTTTTGTAGCGTATCTAGTGTAAATCTGGTTGTTTTCGCTACGAAACTATCAACAGTTTTGTAGTGAAAAGTGACTTTTCATAGTATATTTCTCTACGAAACTGTGGTTTCTTGGCTAAAATGGCATTTTCGGTACAAAAACCTTGGAAATTGAAATTAGTCATAAAATTATGAGTGATGTGACATGAGGGAGTTTGAAAATGAGTGGGTTTAGATATTAGGGTAAACTTAAACAAGAAAAACTTAATATTTCCCTTAACCAAGCATAAAAAATGAACCCTACAGCCCTATTTTTGACACACGAACCTATTTAACCTTGTCAAATGATGCTTCATTTTTTTGGGTGATAACATGTCTAGTTAATTTCATGGGAGAAGTTTTGTGATAGAGAGGGTTGGGGTTTCCACCCTCTGTCGCTGCTTGAGATAGGTCTTTCAGACTTGATATTCAGTGGCTATTGGGGTGAGTTGAGGCATGTCCTCACCAAGCCTGTGCAAGCATTCAAGTGCATCCAAAACTAGCGTGCGCTTCTTTTAATTGATTTGATTGGAAGATGAAGCCAACTTGGTGTAGATCCTGATCGGTTTGAAGACATATTGTATGATTTTTTACCTGGTAGCTGGGAGGTCCTTTGAGATGGCTTTATGTCTAATTGGATCTAGAAACGACTAAATATCTTTCAATACTTCTTCCCACGCCTTTTGTTGGGTCAAGGTACCCATGGAAGGTATGCGATGCACTTCTTCCATCGAGTCGATACTGCTGATGAGATGCTCGTATACACTCATTACCTTGTCTACATATTTTGCAAGCGTATCTCGGGATCGTAGCTTCATCCACATATGTACCTTGTCATTCTGGGTGCGGATCCAATACTTCTTTGGTAGAGTGGTAGGGGCCTGCGGGTATCTCTCAGATGATTCCAATATGTTTTCAAGCACTATAGAGGCCTCTTTTAGCTGGGCGGACTTCTTCCTTCTTTCTACTTGGAATCCTACCAAGGGAGCGAATGTTTCCCTCAGTCTCATCATTTCTTCGTAGACTTATACCGTGGTCCTACCCATGATGTCAAGCTCTCCTTGGATGGCGGCTTGTAGTCTATCGTCTTGGGTGAGTGCAAGATGGAGTGTTTGATTTTTGGTTTCCAAGGCTTTCTTTTCCTCCTCTGCTTGAGTGGCCCTCTTCTCAGCTATATAGAGCCCATTTTTTAGTAATAATATCTCTCTGCTCATTTTGCTGACGTTTTATTTTGTGGCAGTTGCAAAATCGGTTCCAACATATGCTATCATTATCGGATATGTCCTAGTGTCCAGGACTATGTCCTTTTTAAGTGCTTACTGCCAAAGGTTCGGCTGGGTTCCGGGAAAAACATTTTCTCCTCTCCTGCCTAATCTTGTGAGTGTACTGATCATAAGATAACCTCGTTAGATCCAATCCATTATCCTCTTGCTCCCCTGAGAGACCAATTTTGGAGAATGGGAAGTGCCCTCCGTTCATGGCAGTTGTTGGGGGTATGTCAATAGGTGGCAAGTCTTCTCGTCTCCCGATTTTTAAGGGTTGTGACCTACTTCCCTCTGCCTCCTTGGTTGCCTCTTCTTCTTGTTTTCGGGCTTCCTCTTCATTTATTCTTTTCTCTTCTTCTTCTCTATCTTGTTCTTGTTTCAACCTACTTTTTTCTTCTCTTCCTTGTTGCTATTCTTCTTTGGCTTTAGCTTCTTCTTCTTATTTCTTCCTGTGTGCTTCTTCTGCTTGATTTCTTTTATGTTCCTCTCTCATCTGCTTTTCCCTCTGTTCTTCTTCTTGCTATTTCTTTTGCTTTTCTTCTTTCTATTGCATTTGGCTCTCTTCTTCTTGCTGTTGTGCCAGAGCATCTTGGGTCTTCTTAAGCTCTTATTCCCTTTTTTTTTTCTCGACATTTCGCTGTTTCTTGGTCTATTTCTCTCCCTTATCTTATGTATTATTTGAAGTTTTATCACCTGAGGTGTTCTTGGGTTTCTTGGGATGAGAAGTAGATGATCCTCCCATCAATGTTTTCTGCTTCATGGCATTAGCTCTATCCTACAGGGTCTGATCATCTTGAGAATGATCTCCTTGGTTTCTATCTAGATCAAATTCCTCTTCCAGGGCTGCCTCCCTAAGTTTGTTATACCAGTTCCTCACTTAGTCCTTCAAGGTTGTCTCTGTGTGTTGATAGGTCTAGTTAAACTTAGCATGCTTGCAGTGCACAGGGACGATCATCTCTGGGTCATAGGACCAGAAATACAAACTCACGAAATGGAAACCCCTTATGTTTTTGGCTTCCGCCTCTACTTCCTTGAACTCTTTGACTATGTAGGCACCAATTGTGAGTGGGAGGGTAGGCCATGGTTTCTTCTTACCCTTACTCAGGGGATCTCATCGGTATAAAATCCCAACTAGACTTTACACTCTTTGTGATAGGTATCCCATATGGTATGTGGGCGCGGTTGCCATTACACTAGTAAGATATGTTCCCCTTCTTGGATAGTGAGGGGATTCACAATCATCAAAATGTATGGCTATTGAATGAAGAAAATTCAATGGTTGATAGATACCCTACAACTGAAAAACCACGAATAGCAAAGAGAAATTTAAAGTCTGCAACCCACGAGGAGTGTTGTTAGCAAAAATTCATTAGGGCCATACTCATATGGAGCCTCACTTGAACATAAGAGAAAGAGTTCACTATGATCAAATTTCCTTCAGTTACCTAAGCATATTTTAGAAGAGACTTAGGTACATATCAACAGTCTAGGTCGTTAACATATCCCTACATTAAACCATCATACATCATCCACATATCAAAAGAGCTCAAATACATCAACAATGCATGAACAGAAATACAGACCAATCAGTTACGAATAGTATCAAACATTCAAAAGAACTATATTCATGGTGTTAATACAAGAAATCCTCCATCAGATCCAATAGTGAGATCCAAAACATTAATTTGTATTCATTCCCCGGAACATACATGCAATTATATACAATTATCTCTCTCTCTCTCCTTTAGGAGTCAAAAATAAGGTCCCTACAATCTCTCCCAAGGGAGTACATATAGAACAAAAATTGATTTTGGGCTACCCTGTCTCTTCGCCTCCCTAACTATTGGGATGACCTCCGACTTGGGAGAAACTGCGACCTGCGACCTGATGGATTTTGCGACCTACGAATTGACTCCATCTGTGACCTTTTTGTCTAGTTAATTTCATGGGAGAAGTTTTGTGATAGAGAGGGCTGGGGCTTCCACCTGTTGCTGCTCCTTGAGATAGGTGTGGCAGGATTGATATTCAGTGGCTATTGGGGTGAGTTAAGGCATGTCCTCACCGATCCTATGCAATAATTCAAGTGCATCCATAACTAGCATGTGCTTATTTGAATAGATATGATTGGACAACGAAGCGAACTTGGTGTAGATCATGACTGGTTCGATGACATACTATATGATGTTTTCCTTGGTAGCTAGGAGGTCCTTTGAGATGGCTTCTTATCTAATAGGATCTAGAAACGACTGAATATCTTGTAATACTTCTTCTCGCACCTTTTGTTGGATCAAGGTACCCATGGGAAGTGTGTGATGCACTTCTGCCATTGAGTCGATACCGCTGATGAGATGCTTGTATGCGGTCATCACCTTGTTTACATCTTTCATGATCTTCTCTCACAATTTTAGATTCATTCGCATCTATACCTTTTCATTCTCGGTGGAGATACAATCCTTCTTTGGTAGACTGACAGGGGCCTGCAGGTATCTCTTAGACCATTCCAATATGTTGTCAAGCGCTGTAGAGGCCTCTTTTAGTTTGGCGGACTTCTTCCATGTTTCTACTTGGATTTCTGCCAAGGGAGCGAATGTTTTTATCAACCTCATCATTTCTTCATAGAATTGTACCATGCTCCTACCCATGATGTCTAGCTCTCCTTGGATGGCTACTTATAGTCCGTCGGCTTGGGTGAGTGCAAGCTGAAGTATTTGATTTTTGGTTTCCAGGAATTTATTTTGCTCTTCTGCTTGAGTGGCCCTTTGCTCAGCTATACGGAGCTTGTTTTGCAGTAATAATATCTCTCTGCTCATTATGCTGACATTTTATTCTCTGGTAGCTGTGAAAGCGGTTCCGACGGATGCTATCATTATGGGATTTATCTTAGTGTCCAAGACTATGTCCTTTTCAGTGGTTACTTTGAGAGGTTCGGTAGGGTTCCAGGAAAGACATTTTATCCTCTCCTACCTAATCTTGTGAGTGTATTGATTGTAAGATAGCCACATCAGATCCAATACATCATCCTCTTCTTCCCCTAAGAGACCAAGTTCGAAGAATGGGAAGTGCCCTCCTATGATGGGAGTTGCTGGGGGTATGTCGATAGGTGGTAGGTCTGCTCATCTCTCGATTTTTAAAGGTTGTGACCCGCTTCCCTCTGCCTCCTTGTCTTCATCCTCTTACTATTTGTGGGCTTCCTCTTCCTTTATTCTTTTCTCTATTTCTTCTCTGTGTTGTTCCTGTTTCAACCTGATTTTTGCTTCTCTTCTATGATGTTCTTATTCTTTGGCTTTAGCTTCTTCTTATTATTTCTTCCTGCATGCCTCTTGTGCTTGATTTATTTTCTGTTCCTCTCTCACCTTATTTTCCCTATGTTCTTCTTCCTGTTGCCTTCGGCTCTCTTATGGTTTTTGTTGTGCTAGAGTGTCTTGGGTCTTCTTAAGCTCTTCTTCCCTTTGTTTTTTCATAGCATTTCATTTTTCCTCTATCTCTTTCTCTCCCTTTTATTGTGTATTCTCCAGAGGTTTATCGCCCGAGGTGTTCTTGGGCCGAGAATTAGATGTTCCTCCCGTCAGTATTTTCTGCTTCATGACATCAACTCTATCCTGCAGGGTCTGATAATCTTGAGACTGATCTCCTTGGTTTCCATCTAGATCAAATTCATATTCTGAGGCTGCCTCCATGAGTGTGTAATACCAGTTCCTTAGTTCATCCTCCAAGGGGGTCTTTGTGTGTTGATAGGTCCAGTTAAACTTAGCCCGCTTGCAGTGCACAGGGACGATCGTCTTTGGGTCATAGGATCAGAAATCTCAACTCATGAAATGGAAACCCCTTATGTTTTCGGCTTCTGCCTCTACTTTCTTGAAGTATTTTAATGTGTAGGCCAATGGTGAGTGGGAGGGTAGGCCATGGTTTCTTCTTACCCTTACTCAAAGTTTATGAAAAACTGCTCGTCATCTGGTAGCATACTTCTTGCAACAAAAACTTATTTGTAACGAACTTGGGTAGTGCATAGGGCTACTTTAAAGATCCAAAGACCCTAAGAAAGTTGCCTTCTCTGATGGGAAACTAGTCGAATACCTTGATGGTAGTGTCCATGACTCTTTTGGACCTGCAAGGTGGATCTTCCTCGAAGAGATGGTGGTACAACGCGGTGATGAAATTTTATGAGATCACATCGATGTCCTGCTTGTATTTGGTGTCCCAGAAAATATTCAAGTCCTTATGAATCAGGCCTCAAGTGACTGCATTCCAATTATGCTACCAATTATCAAAGCGACATCGCGATCATACTTCATCTAATAGGTAGGAGGCCATATATAACTCTGATACTAACCCTTATTCTGGTACTTGCGCTACTGATGTGTTTTCCATTAGAGCTAAGATTAATAGATGAGCCCAGTTAAAGAAAGTGTCATAGGTAGTGATTATGTACATAAGAGGGACCCATTCTCCATTGAAGGTAGTGGCATCCATCCTGCCATACATCTGGCACATCATGGTCATGATGACCCTATACACTTTCCTCAAACCCTTGGTCTTATATTGTTTATATTTCTTCCCCTTGAACTTTTCAGGGTCTTCCCACCAGCTCCTCAGGGTGTCCTGTACCAACACATCATGTATTGCTATCCACCAGGCGTTGAAGGATTATTCTTTACTTGGAAGGAATAATACACTTCAGCATTCCATGTGGACATGTTGGCGATAGCTTTTATGGCGTGGTTGCGTATTATCCAGTGCATTGAGTCTACCTTTTAGAGGATCCATTCGATCACTTATGTACACAATAAGATTGGAGGGTGAGCAGCCACATAGTGCAGTTTGTATCTCTTCACATGTATGTATACTTGTCAGCCTACAAGGTCCTCTGGGAATTCCTGCTTTGTGAACTCTTGGTAAATTTCATACCAAGACATGTTTGTGCCCTTTCCAAAAACACAAGTTGTGTCTCCATACATAGGAGTCGGTGGTGGAGGCACATCACCCTCTGGTGGATCAATTGCTGGGCTCTTGTGCCATCTAAGAACTATTGGGGGCCCCATGTCGCTTGAGGCTAAAGAGATAGAGATGCAATCGAGCTCAGCTTCAATATAACCAGGCATATTAAAAAAAAAGTCCCATGATAAGATGGATAGCATGGAGGAAACATGATAATAGGGAAAATTACCTAACTAAACCAACTAGTGTCTTGGCCAGTTCGGGAGGTTGAGTGATCAGGACGAAAGGTTTCACCAGGGAGTTCTAGGTTGCTGCGACCTATATTGGTCGCAAAGTTTTCAGAGAGTATGGGATGCGACCAAGCGACCTAGTCGTGGGGTCGCATCTGCGTGAAAGATCAGACCTCTATGACTTTGTGACTTGGCGACCCAGTGAACAAGTCACGAGGTCGAAAGGTCATGAGGTCGCAAAGGTTCCAGGTCACATTAGGGATTTTATGGTTGAAAACAAGTCGAATAAACCTATGAGGAACATGGGGAAAAAATCAATGAAAAGGAGGGGAATCAAGTTTGAAGAGATCATAGGAGGCTTGGGAATGGATATCCAAGGTAACAGAGGGTAGCCATGAGGGCCAAAGTTGGTCTGGGCATGATGGGATGAGTAGGAGAGAGAAGGAGCTTTAGAGGGGAAAATGGCCTAAGGAGTGGGACTACTGTTGGTAGGAATCTATGATGTTTAATAGCCTAGATATGGGATCAGGGTTAGGTAGGGTCAGGAGTAAAAAGGAACAAGAAATGGATGAGGCTCCGATGACCTACCTGGAAGAAAATAAACTCTGGTTGGTCTGTCAGACACTTTTTGAACTCCGTCATGCAGGTCGAATGCGACCTACATGACCCTTGTATATATAAAGGGGTCTCACATGGAGGGCCTTAATTACAGTCGCAAGGTCACATGGGAGGTCATTTGAATACATTTGCGACCTTGCGACCTTGCAACTTGGCGACTTGGGGGTGTCGTTGGGTCATGAGGTCGCATGGTTACAAAGGTCAGCTTTTGAAACATTTTGTGACCTAGCAACCTAGCGATCTGGCGACCTTGGCTAGGTCGCAGGGTCGGTAAGTCGTGGAAGTTCGAAGGTTTAGGGAATTGCGACTGTGCGACTTTACTTATAAGAAATCATCTAAAGACAAATTTTGATCTGAGGTTACCTGTCTAGGGTGCACCCTCGAGGTCTAGGGTTGATGTTGGGTAATGAGCCTATCCTCATGTATGTCATCAAAAGAAACAGGGGCTCTAAAATTTCAGACTGATGTCAAATTTCAAAGGGTGTTGTAGTGGCTACAAAAACACCTTATATAAAATATGAGAAAGTGAAGATATAATTATTTCTTAATTGATTTCCATATATCAAGATGAAATTGATTTTGATGAACCAAAAATATTTGATGACACTTGATTTTTTTAGATTTTTATAGAAAAAATAATCTAATAATAACAAACAAATTAATCCAAAATGGATATTTTTTAACGAATTTTGAATTGAATTTTCTACTGGGAATAAGCTCAAATATCAAATGGAAACTGTTGGGAAAAATACTAAGAGGGGGGGGTGAATCAGTATTTAGGACTTAATCAAAACTTTTTACTTTTCTTACTTCAAAACCCATACGCTACTTTGATGAAGCCAACTAGCGTATACACGCGGATATTCTTCATAAAACACGCGTATACACAGAGATCTAAATTTGCAGATATTCCTTTACTTAGATCTATTCATCATTCATTCTTCTGATATTTAGTTAACAGTAAACATGTGTAGTAACAAAAGAATAAACCTTCACACATAAGCATCACACATGAACACCAGGATTTTAGGTGGAAACCCAAGTCGGGAGAAAACCACCGCTGTCGTTGTCTCAGCCTTCAATATTTTATTATAGAGAAAACATCTTACAACAATGTGCTAGTGCAGACTCCTACCAGCATGCAGGCACTCACCTGCGCTCGTTTACCAGCCTCTCCTGGAAGGGAGCTACAACCCCCTGACTCATTTACCAGCCTCTCCTGGAAGGGAGCTACGACCCCCTGGTCTCGTTTACCAGCCTCTCCTGGAAGGGAGCTACGACCCCCTGACTGAAGGCTACCACCCTCAGCACCACCATGGACCATGTTTCATCAATTTTCACACTGGATCCAAACAACTTCAATAGAGCACAACTTGCAGGCCTCGTTTCATCATATTTTTAGACTGGACCCACTCCACATATTTAAGCTCAATCATACAACAAAACTGATACATAAAACTCAGAAATGTAGAATACAGATAGCAGTAACACAGCAGAACAGATCAGACATTTCATACCCCATGCTTCAGCAAACTCTAGTTTGCATACGCGCTTTCCTTTCACTGATACTGCGTATACATGCGCTTCCATTCACATAAACCTGCGTATACATCTGTTCATACTTCAGGACATATACGCTCTTTCACTTTACCAAACACGCGTATATACGCGCTTCCGTTGTTCCGAACTAGCGTATACATCTTCAGTCATTATAGAGCACCATACTTCTTCATATCAGATATTTATTTCAGATTTAACCCTTTACTTTAGACAGATGTTCGCCTCATCTCAGATCTAAACATTTCACCAACAGATCTAGAAGATACAAATACATTTCAGATCTAGATTCCCTTCTTCATCATTTTCTTCATAGGTGCATCACAGATTCAGATCTATCATCAAACCATTACCCTTTCCATTCAGATATACTTCAAAGAGAAGTATTCATTCAGACTCAAACATCTTGCCCACACCCATGATTTGCACAATGAATTTCTTCTCCTTATATAGGTTTACCCTTTTTCAATACCATGAGCCAAAACCACATTACTTCCGATGGTATTCCTGGACGGGGTCACATAGACGAATCATTACTCAATACAATGGGTCAATACCATGGTGGTTACCCCTGGTTTTGCACTTTATGAGCGTTTTTTCCCATACGCGACTTGGCACGTTCTTTCCCGCGTGCATACGCGACTTCTACTAGACAAATCCGCGTATGCCTTGAGACATACTCTTTTCATCATAGATCTAGCACATGCTGAATTCCTTTCTACATTACCTTCTGTACTCACTATAGATACATCAGATTTACATCATTTAATGGTGTCCATCAAGTCGCAGAATAACTTTTATTGTGGATTGCCATCATGACAAATTTATGTCAACTGTCTCATGTCTTCATTTTCATTCAGTGGGTTGCCATCAAGGACAACACTCTGCATCATATTGCCAACAATCTCCCCCTTTGGACTTGATGGCAACCACGATGGTGTTTGGTTACCACAACAGATAGGTACATTAAGAATACCATGACACCATGTCACTCTCCTCATTCTTGACACCATTATCTTCATTCAAACACCATGTCACTCTCCCCCTTTGACATCAAGGGCAAAGGGCGGATCAAAACCAACACACTCTCCTTATGTAGAAGAAGGGCGCTGTAGATCTGATGTGCACTGAAATTATCATGCTCCTCCTGAGTTCATGCTGAAAGTTCATATGTTTCAATGAAGTACATGACTCTATGACCTTCCTATCACCAAGGACTCATACTTACATCAAAGATCCAACCAAGTGGATTTACATATGAGACTCAAATACCCAACCAAGTGGGTTTACACATTTCAATTCAACTACCCAACCAAGTGGGTTTACAAATTTGACTCAGCTACCCAACGAAGTGGGTTTACAAATCCTTACATGACTGAATATTACAATTTTACATCATGGGTCTCAACATGACCTTTTCATCAAATTGCAGACATGACCAATACCAAAAAGACCTCAAGAAAGATATCATTTTTCAGAATTATCATAATGCCAACAATGCATTATACTCATCAAGACCAATGCTCCCCCTGAAGCTGTGCATCCAATGCATCATTTCCATATGGCCAAGGCTCCTCCTTAACTTGTGCAACCTGAACACCTTCATCAGCAAGTCATCAGCAACAACCTCTGCATGATCTGTCCATATCTCTGAATCATAAGAATTCCATCTCATCCAACAGATACTCTTCATCAAGTAACTATCTGGGCTCATCCATGATCTTCAACATAAGAAACCAAGTATTATATCATCATGATTTAGAACTGAGAAAATAAGTTGATACAGAATCAATAATACAGTTATTAGCAGTCAGACTGATGCTCCCCCTGAACCTCTGCTCCAGATCTTCAGCTATCATATAAATTCTCTTATCATCAATTCATACGCGACTGTGTCTGCTGGAACTCGTGTGTATACACTGCTTCGGTTCATAGAACCCGCGTATGGAAAGTGAAGTATAGAAATTTTCACATTCCTCCATCTCCCCCTGAAGTTGTACTTCCTGTACCTGTATTCTTCTCATCAGAGATACCAAACAGCACCACAGCTTGTGCTGAATAAATGTTGATCCTGAGAAAATTGTCAGCAACCACTCATACGCGGTTTTCTGTGTATTAATGTGTGTATATACGCTACTTTCTTTCAAGAAACCCGCGTATCCAATTTAATCTTCAGAATTTAAACAGATTTGTTCTTCTGACTGGTAGAGACTACTCCCAGCTTCTGTCTTAGATATTCGAATGCTTCCCTGGGCAGAGGTTTGGTAAAGATATCAGCAACTTGTTCTTTGGAGGAAACATATTCCAACTTCACCTTTTGTTCAAGCACTTGTTCACGTAAGAAGTGATATTTGATGGGAATGTGCTTGGTCTTTGAATACATAACAGGATTCTTTGAGATACTGATGGCACTTGTGTTATCATACATAATGCAGATAGGAGATGTACATTTGATTTGGAAATCTTGTAAGGTTTGCATCATCCAAAGGAGTTGAGTGCAACAAGATGCGGCAGCCACATATTCTGCTTCTGCTGTAGATAAGGCAATAGAATTTTGCTTCTTGCTGAACCAAGATACTAACCGGGGTCGCATATAGAACGCACCACCACTAGTGCTTTTCCGATCATCAACACTTCTAGCCCAATCTGCATCAGTGTAAGCATGAAGAGTAAGATCAGCATTCTTTGGATACCATAGACCAAATTCTTGAGTTCCTTGTAGATATTTGAATATTCTTTTGACAGCCTGAAGGTGAGACTCTTTTGGATTAGCTTGGAATCGTCCAACAATCCCAACTGCACGCATAATGTCTAGTCTAGTCCCAGTGAGATAAAATAGACTTCCTATCATTGATCTGTAATCTAGTTGATTCACCATGGGAGAATCATCATGAGAACTGAGATTGCATCCGGTTATCATTGGTGTACTTACAGGTTTGCATTCTTCCATGCCATACTTCTTCAGAATTTGCTTAAGATATTTTGCTTGTGATAGGAATATACCATCTGCAGTTTGATGCACTTGTAAGCTAAGAAAGAATGTTAGTTCTCCAAGTAAGGACATTTCAAATTCTTGCTGCATGACAGAAGCAAATTTTTGACTCAAAGATTCTTCATTACTCCCAAAAATGATATCATCAACATATACAACCACAATCAATAGTTTATC
The DNA here is from genome assembly GCA_034641835.2 of Pinus albicaulis. Lineage (NCBI taxonomy): Eukaryota > Viridiplantae > Streptophyta > Pinopsida > Pinales > Pinaceae > Pinus > Pinus albicaulis. Next base: position 84,083,259 of record CM076582.1, read on the forward strand.
ATTTTCAACTTTTGTATATAAGTTGCTATCAGCAGACCCCTTTGAAAATCCTTGTTGATGAAGATATTTGTCAAGATGATAATACCAAGCCCTTGGAGCTTGTTTGAGACCATATAGAGCCTTTTTAAGTCTAAAAACAAGATTTGCATCATTTCCCAAAATGAATCCTTCTGGTTGTTCTATATATACTTATTCTTCTAGATCACCATTAAGAAATGCAGATTTAACATCCATTTGATAAACTTTTATTTGTTGATAACTTGAAAAAGCAAGAAACATTCTTATGGCTTCAAGTCTAGCTACAGGAGCAAAAGTTTCTTCAAAGTCTATACCTTCTTGTTGAGTATACCCCTTGCACACCAATCTAGCTTTGTTTCTTATAACATCCCCATTCTCATTTAACTTGTTCTTGAATATCCATTTAGTTCCAATGACATTTTTATCATGTGGTCTTGGTACCAATTCCCAAGTGTGATTCTTTTCAATTTGATCAAGCTCTTCATTCATGGCTTGAATCTAACATTCATCTTTGCTAGCTTGATTGACATTGTGTGGTTCAATTGTGGATAGAAGTGCCAGATAGCTAGGGGATCCCACAAGAGTCCTTCTTCTTTGTACACCTGATTCCTTGTCTCCCAGAATTTGTGATTCAGGATGATTCTTTTGAACATATCTGGATGGAGCTTTTTCGGATAAATCATCTTCAGATTCTTCATTGGATCCATTGTCTATATCATTTCTACTTGATGTAGAAGGACAAGAATTGCCATCATATTCTTTTGTTGTTTGATTTTCTTCTTTAGGAGCTGCAGGAGACTCATCAATAACAACATCAATACATTCAACAATCTTTCGAAGCCTTTCATTGTAACATTTGTATGCTTTGCTTGAAGATGAGTAACCAAGAAATATTCCTTTATCTGATCTAGGTTCAAACTTGCGAAGCTTTTCATCATTATTTTTGATAAAGCATTTGCTTCCAAAAACTCTAAAATGCTTTACAGAGGGAGAATTACCATACCAGAGTTCATATGGAGTTTTATCACTATTTACCTTAAATAACACAGCCTGCTGAGAATGTTTACGCTCGTATGTGCCGATTCTCTCGAAAGTGTCGTGTTCCGCAATCATCAAGCAGCTTCAGCCATTTGTTGGAATTTTTTCTATTCATTCTTCGCTACGCCATTTTGTTGTGGAGTGCTGCACGACAGAGAACCTAGTTTCTTTTATGCCATGTTGTTCAAAAAATTCAAGGAATTCATTTGATGTATATTCTCCTCCTCGATCAGATCTAAGACACTTGATTTTTAGATCTAATTCATTTTCAACCAGTGCTTTGAATATCTGAAATTTCTCAAATGCTTCATGTTTGTGTTTAATGAAACCAATCCAACACATTCTAGAGAAATCATCAATAAATAAGATGTAATATTCTTCACCACATGGTGACTTTTTCTTCATAGGTCCACATATGTCTGTATGAATGAGTTCAAGTGGCCTACTTGATGAACCTTCCTTGGCCTTAAATTGTACTCTGGTCTGTTTACCAAATTGGCAAGATTTGCATATGATACTTTCTGGTAGAGTAATATTGGGAAGACCACGAATAGCTTTAAGTCTACTTGATTTGTTGATTTGAGAGAAGCTCAGATGCCCCAGCCTTCTATGCCATAGCCAATTTTCCAAGTGATTTTCTCAAGCAACATTGATCTTTATAAATTCTTCAATATATGTTGTGTTGCTTTGGAGTTCTTTTCCCTTTTATAACAGTTTTACCTGTATCAAGATCACGAACCACACATTCTTTTGAACTAAAGACAACTTCTGTTCCTTGATCACACATTTGACTTACACTTAACAGGTTATGCCTTAATCCATCCACATACATGACATCATTAGCCTTCACCTTTTCTTTTAGAAACACGGACCCTTTTCCTTTAATTACAGCAGGAGTATCATTTCCAAATGTAACTTTCTTTTCCTTTTCTAGAGCATTATATGCAAGAAGTTTGCTTTTGTCACCTGTCATGTGTCTTGAGAATCCACTATCAATGTACCATTGATTTTCTTCACCTTCTGCAAATAATGCTATCCCATAGTTTTCAACCTGTAATTCCTTCTTTTTCCATACTTTGGAACTTGAGAGAAAGTGTTGTTTTGGCTGGACTTTGCTCCTGCATTCAGATTCTTCGTGGCCAAAGTTATTGTAATAAGCACATTCAACTTCATTTTGAAGAGGAGAAAATTTGTTATAGGTATTCTTCTTTGGTTCAGTATCCAACCTTTTCTTTCTTGCTTCTCTTGTCATGATGGTTTTGTAAGCAACACATTGAGCAGCTTTATGACCAAAATTGTGACATGTAAAACATTGTCCATTGAAGTAGACGTTTTTGTAATCATGAAATCTTCTATTTGGATTTACCTACTTGTTGGAGCTCCTTTGAAAGTTATTCCTGTCAGTGTTCCTTGAAGTGAGATGATCCTGCTTTACCTGTAAAGAATCCTTGCTTCCTTGTTGAGAGGCAGAATATTTTAAACCAGTTGTTGCTGCCTTTAGATAGTTTGGTGCTAAAGCTTGAGAGGATTCTCCAATATATCCAAGACCTGTTTTTATGAGAGGAGAACGTTGAGCCTTGATAATTTCATCTAAGGTATCTGATCCTTTAGCAAATGTGAGATTCAGAGTATGAACTTTCTCCAATTCTTTTCTTAGACTTACCACTTCACATTTTGCTTTCTCCCTGTGCTTCTTTTCTTCTTCAATCTGATTTTTCAGTGATTCTATGATGATCTTATTTTCTTCTAGGTATACTTTGAGTTGATTGTTTTCTTCAAGAAAATCATTGTCCTCTAGAGCATCCACAAAAGTATCATTTTCTTCTCTTTGTTCAAATGCCATGAGAAGTCTAAGATCTTCTTCACATTCTTCCTCACTATCAGATGACCCATCACTGTCTTCATTAGTATAGTAACTTTTCTTAGAGCTAGATCAGTTCTTATTCCTTCTTGCTACTTCTTTTCCTTTAGCAGATGTTTCTTTATAAGGACACTTTGCAGCATAATGACCAAATCTTCCACAATTAAAACATTTGAAAGGAAGCTTACCTTTGAATCTTCCGGTTCCTAGTTGGAGTCTTCTCACAAAATTTGCTTCTTCTTCTTCAGATATATAGCTGGATTCCTTGACAACTTCCTTCTCTTTTCCTTTTGCAGACGCCTTAAAAGCAGCTTCTTTGATTTGAGAAGGACCTCCTTGTCTCATTTCAAAAGCAGTCAGGATACCATGTAATTGAACAATAGTAAGAGTTTGCAGATCTTGCCTTTCTTCAATAGCTGAAACTTTAGAGTCAAATTTTGAAGTCAAAGATCTTAAGACTTTTTCCACCAGAGTAGTATCGGCTATGGTTTCACCCAAATTTCTCATTCAATTTACAATATCATCTAGACGTAAAAAGAAACTGGCAATACTTTCATCACTATGCATCCTTAAATTTTCATATTCAATTCTGAGAGTTTGGATTTTTGCGCTTTTTACCTTTGTATCTCCTTCATAGCTCAGAATGATTTTGTCCCATATTTATTTTTCTGATTTTAGCTGCATCACTTTAGCAAATTCTAATTCAGACATGCTTCCTAATAGGAAATTGACTGCTTTGGCATTGATTTCATACTTCTTCCTTTCAGCCGCGTCAGTAGGAATACTTGCCGGATATTGATAGCCTTCTTCCACGATTGCCCATACTTCTGCACCAAGACTTTGCAGATATGCTTTTGTTCGTACCTTCCAGAATATCAGATTGCTTCCATTGAATAGAGGTGGCTTTATAGACATTACTCCTTCAAGACTTCCCATTGTTACGGATCTCCTTCAAGAGATCAAGCTTCTGCAGAAGAACCTGCTCTGATACCAATTGTTGGGAAAAATACTGAGAGGGGGGGGTGAATCAGTATTTAGGACTTAATCAAAATTTTTTACTTTTCTTACTTCAAAACCCATACGCTAATTTGATGAAGCCAACTAGCATATACACGTGGATATTCTTCATAAAACACACGTATACACAGAGATCTAAATTTGCAGATATTCCTTTACTTAGATCTATTCATCATTCATTATTCTGATATTTAGTTAATAGTAAACATGTGCAGTAACAACAGAATAAACCTTCACACATAAGCATCACACATGAACACCAGGATTTTAGGTGGAAACCCAAGTCGAGAGAAAACCACCGTTGCCGTTGTCTCAGCCTTCAATATTTTATTATAGAGAAAACATCTTACAACAATGTGCTGTCGCAGACTCCTACCAGCATGCAGGCACCCACCTGCGCTCATTTACCAGCCTCTCCTGGAAGGGAGCTACAACCCCCTGACTCGTTTACCAGCCTGTCCTGGAAGGGAGCTATGACCCCCTGCTCTCGTTTACCAGCCTCTCCTGGAAGGGAGCTACGACCCCCTGACTAAAGGCTACCACCCTCAGCACCACCATGGACCACGTTTCATCCATTTTCACACTGGATCCAAACAACTTTAATAGAGCACAACTTGCAGGCCTCGTTTCATCATATTTTTAGACTGGACCCACTCCACATATTTAAGCTCAATCATACAACAAAACTGATACAGAAAACTCAGAACTGTAGAATACAGATAGCAGTAACACATCAGAACAGATCAGACATTTCATACCCCATGCTTCAGCAAACCCTAGTTTGCATACGCGATTTCCTTTCACTGATACCGCGTATACACGCGCTTCCGTTCACATAAACCTGCGTATACATCTGTTCATACTTCAGGACATATACGCTCTTTCACTTTACCAAACACACGTATATACGCGCTTCCGCTGTTCCGAACTAGCGTATACATCTTCAGTCATTATAGAGCAGCATACTTCTTCATATCAGATATTTATTTCAGATTTAACCCTTTACTTCAGACAGATGTTCGCCTCATCTCAGATCTAAACATTTCACCAACAAATCTAGAAGATACAAATACATTTCAGATCTAGATTCCCTTCTTCATCATTTTCTTCATAGGTGCATCACAGATTCAGATCTATCATCAAACCATTACCCTTTCCATTCAGATATACTTCAAAGAGAAGTATTCATTCAAACCCAGACATCTTGCACACACCCATGATTTATGATTCGTACAATGAATTTCTTCTCCTTATATAGGTTTACCCTTTTTCAATACCATGAGCCAAACCACATTACTTCCGATGGTATTCCCGGATTCCGGTCACATAGACGAATCATTACTCAATACAATGGGTCAATACCATGGTGGTTACCCCCGGGTTTGCACTTTACGAGCGCTTTTGCCCATACGCGACTTGGCACGTTATTTCGCGTGTGCACGCTTCCATCTATAGATGTCCGCGTATGCCTTTAGACATACTCTTTTCATCAGAGATCTAGCACATATTGAATTCCTTTCTTCATTACCTTCTGTACTCTCTGTAGATACATCAGATTTACATCATTTAACAGGTCCATCAAGTCAAGAATAACTTCATCAGGTGGATTGCCATCAAGGACAACATATGTCAACAATCTTATGTCTTCATCTTCATTCAGTGGGTTGCCATCAAGGACAACACTCTTCATCGATTTCCATATATCAAGATGAAATTGATTTTGATGAACCAAAAATATTTGATGACACTTGATTTTTTTAGATTTTTATAGAAAAAATAATCTAATAATAACAAACAAATTAATCCAAAATGGATATTTTTTAACGAATTTTGAATTGAATTTTCTATTGGGAATAAGCTCAATTATCAAATGGAAACTATCTCATTTTAGTCACGTGAGGATGAAACAAATCATTTTATGGTTGAAATTTCATGATAAAATTATAATAGAGGATCCCTTAAGAGATGAAACAACAATAAAAGAGATTGATAAAAAAAGGAAGCTCTAGAAAATTTATTTGTAGAATAATGATGGAGGACTTAGAAAGAAGAAGTTTATTGAGTGATTAGAGGAAAAAGAGGATTTTGAACTTATGCATGGTCAATTTTTTTTATCTCTAATAAAAGGCCATCATTTTTATATGCAACCAATATATAATAATACATGAAACCTCTACATAAAAGTGTATAGCTCCATCTTGCAATATAATTTTCCTAAGAATAAAATAAAACCATGTTTATTGCATTTCCTATTTGGGTTTCTAGCATAGTCTATTTATATATTGCTCTATTATTTGTGTGATTATGATATATGGTTGCATAATTAGGTTAAATTAATGCTTCTCAACTATTTTAATTCTTGTAATCAATTTATTGGATTCAATTTCTGGTTATTAACAATTTAAATCATAAGAAACAACATCAAGTTCAATTACACCCATTTTGTATTGTGGATTGATATACGTACAAGCATCCTAATGATTTCTATATTATTGGATCATTGGATTGAATTCATAGATATCTTAACCAATTGTTAGTTCAAGTGTGTGATACATTTTTAATCTTATTTTCACCTTTCATAAATTACCCATATCCAACTTAGTGCTTTCTTGATCATTGTATTGTGTATATATCACAAGAACTCACACATACTTGCATCTTTATTTTTCTCTTAATCATTTGAATGAAAGGATACTGTTGTGTTATATCATTATATACTATATCTTGAAAATTATCTCTCTACGGAATTTATGTATTTATCATAAGGTTGTCTCTTTATGTGGTGTTTTTTAAGCCTTATGCGTTCCTAAGATAGCTACAAACACATGTAAGAAACCAATAATCAGGAGGAACTATATTATGGATTGTATTGATAGTGATAAGGTGTAGTATTTTATTTTGGAACATTGTTTGAGCACACACATCTTGTTAATTGGAAAACAAATAGGTGGCTAAAGTGTTGTGTTTTGTATGCTAAAAAAAAAAAAAACATGGACTATATTGTTGCTTTTTCATATATAATTATAGTTCCCTTAGTTATATGCAAGAATATCTTTAGGACATAATTATGTCATTTATAATTCTTGCATAATGTTGAACTTACAATTTCCCACATATGCAAGCATGAATGCATATTTTATTGAATTTCTATGAGTCTTGCACCCCTCATCCTATTTTTTTTCATGTTAATAAATTAGAATTACATTTATTTATTTTTATCTTTTAAAGAGACTCAAATTAATGTAAATCTAAACCTCTCAACCAACAAACCATCATCAAGAGGTGAAGCATGTTAAATCAGAGATGATATTAAGGAAAAACAAAAGCAACAATGAGAACAAGATGATAACCTAAGAACCTTGAGGAAAAATTGGTTTAGCTATTAGCTTGGTTAGCTTGCCTTTATTTTGGAATACAATGGGTCAACTCAATATGCACACAACCCAAGGGCTAAGAACAAAATGGGAAATAAATCTTATATAAAACATAAGGACTAAAAATATGCACTTACATGATTACACAAAAGATATATAATCAAAGAAAAATGTTAGAAGTGAGGAATATCCGCTCAATATATGGATGTTCATTATACGCACAACTAAGTTAACAAGTAGGCCTTAGCGCTCCACCTTGTTAGCTAAGTTCAACTAAGTTGGGAATTGCAGTATTGAAGGCTTGAGCCTATTTGGGGAGGTCATATTGGATATCTACATTAGTTTTTCCAAGTTTAGATTGAAAATATTGTTAAATGTAATTTTGTCACCATGAAATTTAACTATCATTATGGATATATCACCATCCATATCATGTTCCCTTAGAAGTAAAAAATATTAATGTTATTGAACCAAGTATTGGAAACTAGAGAAAAGATATTTAAAACCTTTAAAAGATTACCTGCGCGCTTTTTATGACTAATGCCTGTGCATGCGTTGATAATTCTTCTATTAGTCGCGACCATCACCACTCTGTTCGCCAATAAAAAATTCACACCCCTGTAAAAAGGAAGTAAACATGAAAAGGTAACTTCTAGAAGCCTAGTTGGTCAAATACTCTCCCAACTGGAAGTCTCTAGAATTGCGCCAGTTTGAGCTATATCCCTCTAATCATGGAGGTTATACCCTAGAAAAAGGAACCCTAATCCATTCATTGGAGGATCTCATCCCTCTATTGATGGATCTGAAACCTCCTCAATCTCTCTATAAATTGAGATGAAGTTTTAGGTTGAATGGTAGATACTTGTGTGGAGAGAGTTCATAGATTTCATATATTCTTAATTAGTAGTTGTTAGTTGTACATTGAAGATCACACCTTTGTGCACAAAACTTCATGCTGGTCATTCTATAGAGGAAGGCTTGTCAAACCGACGAAATGATTGCGCAGACACATGGGAGAAATTTGTACAACATCAAGGCTCACGTTGTAAGATTTCTCTTTTTTATTTATGATAATACATGTGGATCTCTTTTTTTCATTGTCTTGTTTGTGAATTCATTGAAATGATGTCAATAATTAGACTCCTTGATCACTAAGTTGAACTACTATTTAGGATTATTATATACTGGAGATGCTTTGATCCTTTGCATTTTTTGTGATTGCAGGTTATTCTCAGCATTGAAGGATTTCTTTGGAGTGAAAGGCAAAAGGCTACATCAAACATCTCAATTGAAAGGTAGGAGCATAACCTACTCATTTCCAAGTTATAATATTCTAAAATGCTAATAGTTTAAAGAAAGAGGCATTCAAATTGTTGTTTGTTTCTAGTTACCTGTTGGGGTACTAGGGAGATTTCTGTTGGCCACAAGAGGGATTAATCCAAAAAACAAATTGACGACTCCACTGGGGAAGACAAGCTTAGTTTTCCCTTGATTTTATTTGGTTTGACATTCCATACATCCTAGTTTTACTTTTTTGAGTGTGGTTGGGTATATAACCTTTTAGATTCTCTAAACTAGAAATACTTAAATTTGTTTTTTCCAACTTTTCTCTTTCCTGCACGGTTTTCTATGGAAACCAGAGGGGGAACCTATGCAAGTTTCCAGTATAGTGCAGTGCGCATGCGCACTGTTTTGGACTGAAAAATTGCGCATCTCCTGGGATATTTTGAAAATTTTAATATTTTCTCTTCCAGAGTCAGATAACGAATTTCTTAAGGTTTAACCTTATCTATAGCAACTCTCAGAGTCTTTCTATGAAATCTTCCTTAACACCTTAGATTATATTTTGATAAATAATTCTTTTTCATAATTCAGTTAGGGTTTGCCCTGGTTTGATATATCGCACTTTTTGGAAAATAGATTCATTGGAAAAGATTGCTGGTTTTCTGTTATTTCCTTCTTGAGCCACCAGGATTCTTACCAACCTTAATTATTTGAGTATTTGTTTCTTACTTTATTGCAAAGGGGAAAAGATTCTATATTACCGAAGTCTCTTTTGCCTCAAACTTTTCTTTTATGATTTCATTTCTACTAGTTCAGGTGGAAAACATTTTAGTTTGCTTACAACTAAGAGAAATAATTTGAAGACACTCATGGGTATCTTAGTTAGGATTTTTAGTTAAGATATTTGATTTTCTTTGAATTTTTTACACTTTATAGGTTTTTTATAAAGTTCTTTTCTTTTAAGATTTTTTTGTTCATCAAATTGTAGTTTTTGGATTTGTAATCAACGAAATGTTTCATCACAAAAGAGATATTGGTCATGCTTGGAAATGAAATTGTTTTCTTGATGAAAAAAAAAATTATTTGAAGTTTTAGGAAGCTTGTACTTTTTGAGTCCAAAAATCCTTCAACTTTCTCTCAAATAGAAATTCATCAAAATAAAGAGTTGCATTTTAATATTGATGCATTTAGAGTATTTTGATTCAAGTCATAATATCATCAAGTTTCATATCCATAACCCTCTGCGTAAATAAAATCCAAATCAATAAAACACTTAATAAAATTGATCTAGATATTTTTACATTTTCTAGGGCTCATTCCACCAATTTAGCTTAGGACTAGTGCTTTGAAATAGGTAGTAATTAACATTCCAAAGCAGATAAAACAAACAAGTAGAATCTTGCAGTAGGGAAATCCAACTGTTGCATTTGTGCTCTGGGAAGATTTTCTTAAAAGAGTCAAGAATGAGGTCATGTCGGACCCAGTGAGGTAATCATACTACTTCATTGGCGAAGATATAAGATGTGCACATAATACAAATGGTAAACCTCAGATCAACCATTTTCGAGGATCTTAGGATCGCTTGTTAGCAAACCTCAAATTTACCATGTCGAGGAGATTTCAAAGGGATTGAGCTTTGATACTCTGCCCTTGCATGTATATCAAACCACAGACTCTTCCCCCAAGTGCAATTGTCTCAGTTGGTGACCTTAGTGACCATAATATTTAGGATTTTTCTCAAGGTGACAGTGGAGGGAAGGTTCCACTGTACCTAGTGCAGACGTTGAATAGACTCACTTATACTTTCCGGAGGGTACTCTTCACTTCGAGATGGAATAGTGAAGTTACTTGCAATAGACCAATTCATTAAGCAGGTTGTCAGGGTAACTAACCCAATCACCAATTTTCCACATTAATTTCTGCGACGTTGGATTTCATCACCAACTAGTGTTTTTATTGTTGAAACATTTTTTTGAGTGTTGTTTGTCTCTTATATTTTGTAGGTGCATGTTCATTTGCTTGATTTTTAGAGCCCTTAGGTGTATTATTTTGATTTTTTTTTTTTTTCGTGTGTTAAAAAGATTAACCGTGGCTGAATTACCGAGAAATTCACGTAGAATGCAGGGGAAACCCCTTGAATATACACCCAATCAATTGGAAAAAATAAAAACTGAAAGAGTTCAACAATCAGGAACAGAGTCTACTAAACAAGGAGAAACATCCATTGTTATACATCCTAATTTCAATGCTAATCAATCTCAGATAACTGAAAAAAGATCAAGAACAACTAGAAATTTCCGAAGTAATTACTGTTGAATCTATTACTTGTGAGTTTTCAGATACACAACTCACTGAACTTGAAATATCTAAGCCTAAATCTGATTCCACTTCATATGAGTCACCTTCGGATATCATAGCCCCGACTCCTAGTCATCCTCGTTCACCTCGAGTGAAACTTATCATCACTGAGAATATTCCTCTTGGCCTAATTATCATTGAAGAGATATCTGACGTGGAAGAAGAGATTACAATTCCATCTCGTCAAGATTATTTAGTGAACAAATTTACCCTTTAATTCCTCTTAGACCAGATCCTTGGTATCATCAATTTAATGATTTTCTACACATCTCTGGTTACACCGAGTCACCACGCTGAATACCATTCTACTCTTTACCCAGAAGTAGTAACATGTCTTCTCAAATCATGTCTACTAAGTCATTTATGTTTTCTTCATCACTAGAAACATTTTTGTATGGTGGTCCTTCTGTTCCTGCTGGGTACCATTCGCTTTCTGGAACTTTCTCATGAGCATCTCCATTCTTTGAAACTTCTAGCATGTCAACTAGTTTGTATGAGTCTACCACTGACCCTTTGACAATGGAACACATCTATATTTTTTTCAGGAATATCCCTCAAGCTATCTCACAAGGTGGCTATATAGCGCTTGGGGGCAACAGCCTCTCCAAGGACAACAACCTCTCCAATATTAGAAAACATTTCAAGGGCAGAAAATTCTCTAAGAGAAACAACCTTTCCAAGGGAAACAACCTTTTCAAAAACAACCATCCTTTCAAGGAGGACAACCTTTTACTGGAAGCTATCCTCCGGTTGTAAGGAAAAATATTCCTGGTAATTATCAAACTTATGTTCTGATGCCTCAAACTGGTTATGGTCCATCTTATGCATCACAATCTTCAATGGAACTCCTTACCCAGGAATAAATACTATGTGAAACCCTTTGTTTAATAAACAGTCTTTGAAACCTACATTGAAAGTACCTTATCAACAACCTGCTCAACCAATTGGACAATTTTATTTTACCCAAGTCCAACAACCTGTTCAAGGTGAAATTCAAATTACCCCACAGGTATCTGTGCCAAGTAGTCAGCAAGTTGGTCCGAGTACTCCTAGTACTCCTATCCAATATTTTGTGCAAAATTCTGTTCAACAACTGAGTACACCTATCCCGGGATATTCTCAAGTCCCTTTTTTTACGACCCTTCAAATATCAATGTGAACTATTAAATAGGCAATTACTCAGGTTACTACTCATCAAAATGGACCTATAGTTCAGTCTATTCCTCAAACCTCTGTAGGAAAACCTAGCATAACTCTGATTCACACAAGTCTACATTTTACAGGTCAAACCATTCAAGGACAACCCTTTGTTGATAAATATATTCAAGGGAAACCTTTTACAGTACCAAATATTCATGGACAACCTTTAGAAGGTCAACCTTTTTGAGGTTGGTTCTATGAAAGTCAACCATTTCAAGGGAAATTACAATATGGAAAAATGGGACAAATTCCAGTTTACTAGAGCCAACCATACCTTGGTTATACATATCAGATACCAGCTCAACCACAACTTGGTATGGATAACCTTGGATACCCTAGAGGTATACCAATTGCAGCTACTCATGCTATCGCAAGTTTTCTTGGATATCCCCCTCTGGGTACTGGAATTGTCCCTAAAGGTTATCAATTCACTCACCAAGACCATAACCAACGGTTATCATTCATTGCAACTTTAGATTTACCAGACTTGTCTCAGCTAGTAGATGATCCAATTTACTATCTTCCGTTTTGGCCAGCAATGCCTACCAAGTCTCCCAGTGACATTCCAAATTTTGAATGAAAATCAAGAGAAGACACATAAAATCATGTGATTACTTATCATCTATGGTGTGCATCCAATTATTTAATCGGTGATTCGATTATTTTAAGAATTTATCAAAGAACTTTGATAGGCTTAGTCGCAAAGTGGTACATTGATTTACCACGAGGCACTTTCAATAATTTGAATGCTTTAACAGCAACCTTCCTAACTCATTTTCAGTTGCCAGTCCATTATGATAATGGCACAAAAGTTTTGACTTCCTTAAAAAAAGTACGTCTACGTACATTTCAGATCACATACACAAATGGCGATGTAGATGACACTTGGTCAAAGTTTTCATTCCGGATAAAATTATGGCTGAATGGTTCATGAAATCATTACTTCCTAAAATTACTGAAGATGTAGCTGAAGGAGGTGTTGTAATAGAAGAGAAGATCATAGCTCAAGCCCAATACCTGGACTTTTTTACACACAGTTTGGTACTTTGTATGAAATAATTCTTGATTTACCACGCCCAGGTCAACTCACTACAACTCCTTCTGGTTCTCATGCCACACACGGTGTAATTGGTACAATTAATATGTCAAAGAGTAAGAAGAAATCATCTAAATCTACTTCTCCAATCATAACTCTAGCAGATTCACCTAAAGAAAATCCGTCCCTAAAAACTTTTATCAAGATTCATGTCATACACTCATCTACAACCAAAGCTAAATCATATTGCAATAAGAAGAAAGGGAAGGGTAAAAATAAATAAAACACTTATCCCAAAGAGAAAGCAGAAAAACTGAACCATTAGATGAAAAACGGAAACCTCATTATCCTTATCTTATCTATAAAGAGGATCACTACACCAAAGAGTGCCCGCATAAGGCCGAGGTATCCAAAAATTTCAAAGGTTCACCCATACCTGTTGTCCTTAAAGATCCTTTTGCATCAAAATATAGAAAAATGATCGGATATTCTTCCAATTCATCAACAGATATCCTAATGATGTCCCAGGTCATGGTTGCGACGGGATATCAAGACTATGGATCTAAGAGTCTTGTAACTAGAAAGGAAACTGAATAATCCATTCAACATAAGGTATCAAATCCTCTTGTTTCTGAACCATTATACATTGAAAAACCTAATCCTGATTTAATGGTTAAATCGCCTGCCAAAGGTGTACTTTGAAAATCGGCTTTCAACCCACATTTGAGAGCCTCTAAGAATTACAATATTGTTGAAAATTTGGCCATATCTCCTTCAGATATTTCGGCCCTCGAAGTGCTGAAATATTTTCCAGCTCAGAGGAAATTCCTATTATCAGCTATAGGAGTGATTGATCCTCAAGATTCTAATCTCTTTTTCTTTGATCTCGAGAGCTTTGTACCTAGACTTCGACATAAAATGGCTTTTCAAATTCTAGTTTTAGTCAAATCTAGGCGAGTTGTTCGCACAGTAATTGAGGAGGGAGAATATACGTGCATTATGTCCTTAGCTTGTTGGATAAATCTTCATTCTCCACCAATAAATCAGTCACCCATGATTCTTAAAGCCTTTTATTGAAGAGGTTTTCGCCCATGCGGAATACTCCAGGATCTACCTATAGAGGTAGAAGGAAAAACCGTAATGCTTGTGGTGGAAGTTGTTGATGCCCCTCTTGATTACAACCTTCTTCTGGGTTGAAGTTGGTCTTATGTTATGACCATTTTGGTTTCATTAGTATTTTTTATGATCATGTTTCCTCATAAAGGAAATATTTTTAAAATCGATCAGTTGTCTTACTTCGCTTCAGACCCTACCTCTACAGATAGTATCCAATGTGTCAAAAAAATGGTTATCCCTTATGAAGATGTTGGGATAGGACTAGTTAAATATTATACTCTTATGGGAAATTTCTTTATACCTCCTCCTAACGTACCTCGAAATATTTCCAATATCAATATGATTACATCAATCACCATGAAATTTTATGACACATGGAATGTGCCTTTAGAATATGAATTGGACTCCTATGGTGGTGAGATGACTTTAAGTCCATATGAATCAGCATATGTAGTGGTACAATCATGTTCTGACATTTCAAAAACTAATAGTGATCAAATGAATTTGGTCAGTGAAGAGTCTTCTTCTTTATCAAGCTCATCCATGACATCATTTTCAGATCCTTTTCAACAAATGTTTTCAATTGATGAAAATATCTGAGAAATCTTGTCATTGGATGAATTACCATGGGACAATATTCATCATTGATATTCTTTTTTAACTAACCTTGATAAAATTGAAAATGATTTTTCATCCATATTTTCGATTGATTATGTCGAGGGACCTCAAAATCATATTTCCATTCTTCATTCGGATTATGAGATAAATTTAGGAAATATTTCTGCCACAATTTCTATTGACATATCAATCAAACCTAGGATAACTGAAAACATTCATATAGTCGCTTCTTGCTCGATTGAAGAGATCAATTTATACAAAGCCCTATTTCAAGAATTTCGAGACATTTTTTCCTGGTCTTATGAAGAAATGTCAGGTATTGATCTTAAGAATGTTATTCATGAAATTAAGACATACTCAAATGCTAAACCTATTAGACAAATATTACGTTCGATACATCCGCGGAAAGCGGCTGCAATTAAAGCTGAAGTAGAAAAATTACTTCGTGCAAGATTTATTTATCCTATTCCTTTAATAGAATGGGTATCTAATATAGTTTGAGTAACCAAGAAACAAGGGACTATTAGAGTATGTGTCGATTATAGGGATATTAACAGTCCTAAAGACAATTATCCTACCCCTTACATTGATCAAAGTGTTGATGATTTTGCTGGAAACGAAATATTTTTGTTTATGGATGGATTTTCTAGCTACAATAAAATAAACATACTCCTTGCTTACCAGCCTAAAACAAAATTTATATGTCCATGGGGAACATTTCATACTGTAAATTACCATTTGGAATAAAAATTTCTGGTGCAAATTTTCAAAGAGCTATGTCTTATGCATTTCATGATATCAAATACATTGTACAACCCTACTTGGATTACTTACCTGCTTGTTCTTTATGCAGAAAATATCATCCTACACATTTATGTGCCATATTTATGTGATGTAGGCATTACAACATTTGTTTGAATCCACATAAATGCATTTTTTGTGTATAATCAGGATGCTTACTTGGGTTCATTGTTTCAAAATAAGGCATTCATGTCAACCCGTTGAAGGTTGAGGCCATTCTTAATTTTCCTCCTCCTTCCACTCTTCACCAACACTAGATTTCCCAGGGGAAAGCAAAATTTCTGCGTCATTTTATCCCAAACTATGTGAAGTTAACTAAAGGTTTCACTTAGTTATTAAAACAGGATTTTCCATTCATTAGGGACGAGCTTGCCAATAAATATTTTGATGCAATCAAACACGCGTTGACCGATGCATTGTTGTTGCATCCGCATGATTATCACCGAGATTGATTTTTTATTTAGTTGCGTCTAATTCCACGAGTGGAATGGTTTTAGTTCAAGATGATGACTCCAAAAATGAACATGTGATTTATTACCTAAGTCGGAATCTCACCTCGATAGAGATTAAGTACTCGCATGTGGAGAAATTGGCCTTGGTAGCCGTTCAAGCTGTCCAACGATTCTGTCACTACATATTGTCACATAAAACCACAGTGACATGTAATTGCAACCCGATGTTGTACATATTGACAAACCAATTTCTAGAGGGAAAACAATCCAAATGGATCGTTAGCCTACAAGATTTTGATTTGGTGTTCGAGAAATCCAAGTCTAATAAATCACTGGTTTTTTCTGAACTTATGTGTGATTTTCCCAATACTGAAACATGAAACAATGGCAGAGGACCATCTTGCTGATAAATCTATATTTCTATTCAGTGCATTAGATCCTTGATCTCACCCCGACAAAGATTAAGTACTCGCATGTGGATAAATTGGCCTTGGCAGCCATTCAAGTTGTCCAATGCTTTTGTCATTACATATTGTTACGTAAAACTAGAGTGATATATAATTTCAAACCGATGATGTAAATATTGACGAACCAATTGCTCAAGGTAAAATACTCCAAATGGATCGTTAGCCTACAAGATTTTGATTTGGATTTCGAGAAATCCAAGTCTAAGAAATCACTGGTTTTTGCTGAACTTATGTGTGATTTTCCCTATACTGAATCTGAAACAGTGGTAGAAGTCCATATTTCTGATGAATCTATATTTCTAATCAGTACATTAGATCCTTGGTATGGAGATATAACTATATATCTTCAAACCCAAACCTTTTAGCGAGATCTTTCATGATCTGATCGAAATATAATACGATACCAATCTCAATGATAAAATATTATTGGCGACATAATTTACCGTTGTGGTGTCGATTCTGTTTTTCAACATTGTATAACTCATGAAGAAGCCAAAATGGTTTTAAATGACTACCATTCTAGAGTGTGTTGTGGTCATATGTCTGGGTTTTCCACAACCCAAAATATATTGCGCATTCTCTATTTATGGTCGTCACTATTCAAATAATTTATTCTTGCTGTTAGAAAATACAAAAATTTCCATATTTTTGATAGAAAGATACGTGCACCTCCAACTCCTCTTCACCCAATAATTGTTGTTGGTCCTTTCACCATATGGGGCATCGATTTCGTGACATGTAACCCTCACTCGATCGGGGGGAATGGGTATATTATTATCGCAGTAGATTACTTTACAAAATCGCTCGAGGTGATGTTTACATTCACGACTGATGGAAAAAATGCAGCAATTTTCATATTCAATCATGTGATTGTTAGATTTGGTGTCCCTCAAGCTATTGTTCCGGACCATGGTAGCCACTTTCGAAACATTATGATGACCGAAATTTCCGCTCAACTTGGCCTACGCAATGATAATTCTACACCATATTACCCATAGGCTAATGGTCAAGTTAAGGTTATCAACAAGGTTTTAACCAACATGATTAAACAGATTGTCGGAAATTATAAAAAAAATTGGCATACCATCCTTTTTTTTCATTGTGGGCATACCCTACGTCTGAAAAAACATCCATAGGGTTCACTCCTTTTTAACTCATTTACAGTTTGGAAGTTGTGTTGCCCATTGAATGTGAAATCTCGTCACTCAATTTAGCCATTAAATTGTTACCATCTACCTCTGAAGAGGAGAAACACTTGCTATACCTAGCACATTTAGATGAGACTTGTCACACCACTGTATTAGCTACCGAAGCTCATAAAAAACGTGTTAAGGCTCAATATGATCAAAGTGTTAACCCTTGTATCTATTCGGAAGGTGACCTAGTTTTATTATACGATTAAGCTCACAAAATATTAGGTGCTGGTAAATTCGAGCAAATGTGGCATGGTCCTTATATTGTTAAGTATGTTCTTGCAAAAGGAGCCTACAAGTTAATTGATTATGACGACGACTCTTTAGATAAAACCAGAAATGGAATTTATCTCAAGAGATATTATGCATGATTTTTCATGTGAAGATCCTCTTTGTACATTTACATTTTAGAACATTATGCCTTAGATTAGAAAAGTGTGCCTTAGATTCGTATTTTTCTTTTTGATTTTTTGCTACTTTTGCTGCTTATCTTGATTACTCTTGATACTGTAGATGTCAGCGTTCCTTCAGACTTACATTGGTTTTGCTGATGACACTTGTTGTAGTACACATAACATTTATTCCACTACTTGGGTCATCTATTCAACCACTGATGAGTTAGTCTATATTTATGGGATTTTCCTTAGTAAAAAAATGAACAATATTGCAGAATATAACACATTCATTGAGCTATTATCTAATGCCACTTCATTTGGCATTCGACGTTTGATTGTTAGGTTAGATTCACAACTCATTGTATTAAATTTAAATGGTGTTTATGCTATTAGAAATCTGTCTTTGTTAAGAATATTTTTAAGGGTTAGTCTCTTGGAAAGACAGTTTGATTATATTGAATATCAACACATTTCAAGAAATTTAAACACATTGGGTGATGCTAATCAAATTTAAAATAGAAAATTGTAGCATTAAAATTAAAAAAAAACAATATTTGATCCATATTGAACAATATACTCAGATATCGAAAGTAGTAATATCAGTAGGTTAAAATAGTTGTGTGTCAAAAAATATTACATCATCTATGATCATAGGTTTAAAACACCTTATGATCTAAAGACACAGATACAAAAAAGATGGCATTCTAGGTCAACCATTAGCTATCCATGATGATGATAATGGTAGAATAATATAGCACGTGCCACCCTGTGCAGATATCTCTTGAATGGGATTGGAACCCCAATCACATGTATCTAGAGCCTGAGAGGTATATCATGCGTCCCTGTCTCTGGGATTTCAATAGTAAACCTCTCTAGGTTGTGCTCTAGCTCTGGAAGGGCCTTTGCTGCATTAGTCTGTGGTGTACTTGCTGTTATAGGTTGTGTATCTCGCTTGTTAGAGCAACGAAGCGCTGCTGGTCATGTTGAGCCAACATTTGCATTTTAATATTTTTATCAGTATTGGACGATAAAAAATCAAATAAAATTTAGATAACACAACAAATTAAAAATGAGATATTTTACCTGTGCATCCCACTGTGTTCTCAATGGGAGTGATGTGTTAGGGTCACCCCTGAAATCTACCCCTGTGTAAGGAAAATCCTCAATCATGAAGATTTGGCTAGTGAGCCATATAATGAATTTATGGGTATATTGAACCACACGGCCACCATCACCACCATGGCGAGCCATCAATGACACCCATCGTAACATTCATGGTTCCCTGGGTCCTGCTAGATCCACTGGTGACTATTGAGGTGCTAGGAGTGGAATCATCTCGGAAGAGCAAGATAAAAGAATGGCTCCATAGTCGAAGTTCTTCAAATTCCAATTCTTCACTCTCGTAATTTGGCCTTTCATGTTGACCAACACTCCTTCACACCAGTTGAAAATTGTTCCCTCGGAACACTAAAAAATAGTCTGCATTTGCGCTTTGGTAGCCACATGTGGAGCTGCACTGCCACACAACCGGGTAACTGTAAATGCAATGATCTTAAGGTGTAGTCGCACAATGGTTTTGATATCAATGCAACCATCCTTCAGGTATGAATCTTGGCTGCAATACTGCACCATATAAGATGAAGTAGGAAGTCTCCCTGGTCATGACCCAAATAAGGAGATATATCTTCCTTTGTGAGGTAATCCAGTGAGTAAATAAATATCCTCTATCTCGATCACAAACTTGTGATCCCCAATAATTAAGCACTGCTCCCGAACATCCTAGACATTGACCAACCAGGTCGCCAGTCCCACCTGTGCCTTCATTCCTTATATTTCGAAGTCTTGCTAGGTCATCCATGGCTTCATTATCATGTAGGTCATGCTCTCTTTCTCTCCATTCCAACATGATTTCTGGCCTGCAAACAATCAATGAGGAATATTAGAAAACATTAGAAACAATTTGGAGCATTTTTTATGGACAAAAATGTAATTTTGAAAACCCAACTGTGCTTGTGCATGTTTTATGCATAAACAGTGCATTTTTGTGCATAGGCTATGTATAAAAATAGCGGTGGCCCAATTATTTTTTCTATTAAAAAATCATCGAGGTGTGCGGGCTTTGCCATGAAAACCTGCGCACCCTTGAGGGTGGATTTCAAAACCTTGTTTCCCCCTAAAAAATGACCGAAAAACTTAAAATGAAAAACTAAATGGATGAAAATCAAGGAAATGATGAGGTGTAATGTTGAGAACTGACGGTTCTCGAAATGGCAGATTGATTCTCCCGATATTTGCTCCAGAAGGTGTATGGAAAAAACTCTTTTTCTCTGCTCTGAAAATCAAAAGGTAAAAATGATTTGTTTTGACCTATTTTTATATGTTTCAATGAGTAAAATAATATTATTTTGTTTATTTTCACCTTTAGGAGTTAAATGTTGAATTTTTTTTCCATGATTAAAGAGCAGGTGATTGTAATCTTTTGAGTTTTTTTGCAGGGAACATGTTATGTTTGAAAATGACCCATTTTTACAATGAGTATACTTTTATCACTTTTTCGGGCTCTTAAAAAATATGAAAATGTGAAACCCTGGAGTCCTCTTTTAAGCCCATTTTAGACTCTCTAAACATGAAAAGATTTTCGAGCACCTGACTATTCGAACTTGTTAAAATAAATGAATATTCGTCTATTCAATATAAGTTTACCCCTTTTCTGGACTGAACTAGACAATTTACGAAAAAGGTATACATTGACTAAGAATGATGAACACAGTTCTTCCTACATTATTTCATTATATTTTTGGATTGATCTACTAAATTTACAAAAAAGAACACTACGAAGTTTCCTTATGTTTTTCTTCTGACTCCCTAAAATTGAAAAACATTGAGCTAATCCTATGCTGAACTCATTAAAACTAAACAGTGCAAGACTTTTCGATTACAACAGGACCAAACCACTCCTTCTTAGGGTTATTTAAAATTACTAAGATGGAATTATCTGAAGGATTAGATTACACGACAAGAAAATTCTATCCTCCTCAAGCTTAACAAAAATAAAGAGGTCTTCGCCAGTAATGGTGGGCGAAAATGTGAGAAAAAGAATTCATTTTTTATTTTTGTTTTAAAAAGAAACATGTTGCTCGTGAACACGACACGTTGTCACACTCATTTCTGGGTTGGTTAATCCTTTTTTCTTATAGTTAATCAAACCTCATTGAGAGTCTTCAGCTGGTTTTGGGTGTTAAATTTAAGTCAAATGCTGCCAAGCCATTTACAGTGTCGTTATGTGTTCAAGAGAAAGTTCAATTTCAAATTCACCATTCATTGCAAACATTTTTTTTCATTCACGTTGACCTTACCTGAGTTAGTCCTTGCAAAAAATTTCTTCAAAACCTGACCTAATGGTTTCATGTCGTAGGATTTCTTGTTAAAGATCAATTTCTATCAACATTAACTCACTATCTATAAAGTTGATTTAGAATCCTATTAGTACCTTGGAATCGACATGCCCTAAGGACAGTTTTCTCGCCTTCGACGACATGTTTTCATCATTGACCTTTGATCTAAATATTGTACGAGTGTTTGACTGTAAATCATTCATTTACACTTCATAGATTGTACTGAAGTAATTTGATATTTATTGTCATTATTTGTGGTTTCTCTCACACTTGTTAACGGTTTCATCATTGACCGATAATCAAGTGGTTTCTACCATGTTCGACTTCAAAAAAATCAATCGCATGGATAGATTCGTACTAGTTCGAGAAGCAGAAATCAAGACCCTGGATCTATTTTCCACCATCTAGGCTGCGAGGAGTTTTGTAATCATGATACAGTAGACCTCTTTATAACAGATGGTTGCACCCATAATTTGTCTACTTTTTATGTAATGTTAAAATTCATATCTGTAGCAGAACATTTAGTTAGTTTTGATCTGAGTATGGAAATTCCTACCTTAGTGATGATATATATTTGCATTGACTGTTTCTTACAGGTTTTCGATTGGTTTTTCCAATCCAATCCTAGGAATGATAAATCGCTTCACTCTCTCGAAAAACTTTCTCAGACATCACATTTTCAGTGGAAATCTATTACATATCATTTTCTGACCATGAGATTTGACTGTCATTATGGATCTATCACCATCCATATCATGTTCCCTTAGAAGTAAAAAATATTCATGTTCATGAACCAAGTCTTAGAAACTGTAGAAAATCTTTTTAAAACCTTTAAAAGATTACATGCGTGCTTTTTGTGACTATTGTCTGTGCATGTGATGATACTTATTCTATTATCCATGGTGATCACCACTCTGTTCACTAATAAAAGCTGTGCACCCCCTTAAAAAGGAAGTAAACATGAAAGAGTAACTTATAGAAGCCTAGTTGGTCGAATATTCTCCCAACCAGAAGCCTCTAGAGTCGTGCCAGTTCAAGATGTATCCCTCTACTCATGGAGCTTATCCCTTGGCTATAGGAACCCTTATCCCTTCATTAGAGGATCTCATCTCTCTCTTAATGGATGTGAAACCTCGTCAATCTCTCTATAAATTGAGCTGAAGTTTCAGGTTGAAGGGTAGATACTTGTGTGGAGAGATTTCATAGAGTTCATAGAATTTGAATTAGTACTTGTTGGTTGTACATTGAATATCACACCTTTTTGCAAAAAACTTCGTGTTGGTCATTCTAGAGAGGAAGGATTTCCAAACCGAGGAAACGATTACGCAGACACATGGGAGAAATATATACAACATCAAGGCTCAAGTTGTAAGATTTCTTTTTTGATTTATGATAATATATATGGATCTCTTTTTCTCATTGTCTTGTTTCTGAATTCATTTAAATGATGTCAATACTTGGACTCCTTGATCACTAAGTTGAACTAGTATTTATGATTATCATATGCTGCAAGTGCTTTTATCCTTTACATTGTTTGTGATTGTAGGTTCTTCTCAACATTGAAGGATTTCTTTGGAGCGAAATGAAAAAGGCTACATCAAACATATTGATTGAAAGGTAGGAGCATAACCTCCTCATTTTTAAGTTATAATAATCTAAAATTATAAGATTTTAGAGAAAGAGGCATTCAAATGGTTGTTTGTTTCTAGTTACCTGTTAGGGTAATAGGGAGATTGCTCTTGTCTGCAAGAGGGATTAATCCACAAAACAAATATCAATACCTTATTCCTATTTTAAGAATGGAACTATATAAATTATTTCTTGCAAATGTTGGAATTGACTCTAGATGTCCTAATGGTAAGGTTAATTAATGAGGATGCTGAAGTATGATGACTAGAGAGGTGCCTTAAATAGTTATTTCCTAATAAGTAAGAAATAATTATGGCACACAAATAACACTAAGAGAGATGATGAGAGATGAAATATTTAAATTTGTGTATGTATCTATAGCTAGAAGACAAAATCCATATTTCACAAAACATGTTAAGCAAGAGAGAAATAGTATATAGATAATGAGGTGGAAAGAATAAAGTCTTTAGATATGCATTGAGGAATAAGAATACTCAATATGGATTCATCATTTCGTTGTGATGATGAAGTAGTTATCTATACCTATGATAACTTGAATTGTAGATGTACATAGTTTAAAAACTTAGCTACCATGAGTAAGGAGGTTTAGTGACCTACTAGATTTACGTGTCGTTATCATCACCTAAGGGAGAGTTTTAAAATCAGCCCATGAGATGTTAGATAAAAAAAACTATGTCCATTTTTTGTTGCAATAATAGGTGGTAGAGCATTGTGATAGTGCTGAAAATATGATATTTTGTAGCTTGTGTTAGTAAGGATTGTATGAGGGAACGCGATTTTAATCATATGCACCAAGGAAAATAAGTGGATCCACTAATTGAGTTGTTGAAAGGATATGTTAATCCTAGGAAAATCTAAGGTTTGCAGGAAGCCATATGAATGGGATGCCTATGAAAAATGAGTAAAGGGTTGGTGTCTTGGCATGTTGATGCTAATTCCATGTATACAAAATAAAAGATATATTTATTTCCTCATATATATGTTGTGTAACCAGCTCCAAAAAGAGAAGAAAAGAGATATCAATGCCTTAGAAATGAGCCATTTCATGGGGGAAACCTCCAATACATTACATAAATGAACAATTATTGGATGATACAATTTACAAGACCTCCTTTCTATATATAGGAGTCCATGGGGCCATAATGTCATCCTAGTGGGCCACAATGTAATCCTAGCCGACCTAACAATAATAATTTAAGGGCACAATAATAACAAAATGGTGGTTACAAGGGTACAATAATAACAATAAGGGGTTTACACTAACAATAATAAGGGGCTATACTAGTGATATAGGGACCTAACATGCCCCTCTCCTTCAAAAAGTGTTGTCCTCAACACTTGAGTAGCTCCGGGTGCTTCTGTATAAAATTCTCATCCTCCCATGTAGAATCTTCAGTGGGTAAGTTCTTCCACTTGATGAGATACTCTGAAATTGATCGATTCCGTATTTGTCGAGTTCTTTTTTCCATGACTGCTTCAGGTTCCAATATGATTTTCCCTTCCCCATCAAGTTCTAGCAATACTGTTTGAACTGGAAGATTTTCACCTATAACCTTCTTTAAGCATGAAACATGGAAAACTGGATGTACTCGCGAAGAAGCAGGAAGCTCCAATTTGTATGCCATTGTACCAATCTTTTGCAACACCTTGTAAGGACCATAGTACTTTGGCGATAATTTATTATCCTTCTTAGCTTGCTTGAGGGACATTTGTTTATATGGTTGTAGCCGTAAAAATACCCAATCTCCTACATCAAAACTTCTCTCGCCGCGATGTTGATCTGCCTGTTGTTTCATTCGATTTTGTGCCAAATTCAGGTTATCCTTTAAGAGTTGGAGAACTTCTTGCTGATGCTCGATGTGATCTTCCACCGCTTGAACCTTCGAATTTTCCCTTAAAGATGATGTGATGGATGGTGGATGATATCCATAAAGTGCCATAAATGGGGTCATTTTTGCTGCAGTATGGAAGGAAGTGTTATACCACCATTCAGCGATAGGTAACCACTTGACCCATTGTGTTTGTTTATCAGATACAAAGCAACGAAGATATCCTTCCAAAAATTTATTTACTATCTCCGTTTGACCATCAGATTGAGGATGATAAGATGAGCTATGAGCTAATTGAGTACCCAAACAAGAAAATAACTCCGTCCAAAAATTTCTAGTAAAAGTAGGATCTCTGTCGCTCACAATGACCCTTGGGATTCCATGTAGCTTTTGAATTCTGTCCATACATTTAGTAGCAACTGTACTTGTTTTAAATGGATGAGATAATGCACAAAAGTGTGCATACTTGGTAAGTCTATCAACTACCACCATGATGACACTCTTACCTTCAGACTTAGGTAAACCTGTGATAAAATCCATTGAAATCTCCTCCCAACGTTGACTTGGAATGGATAAAGGTTGTAGAAGTCCCGGGGTCTTAATTGTTTCCACTTTATTCTGTTGGAAAACCAAACATTCCGCCATAAAATTTTGAATATCAGATTTAAGGCCATCCCAAAAAAAATCTTTCTTCACCCTGTGGTAAGTTTTTAAAAAGCCTGGGTGTCCTCCTAAAGGAGAAGTGTGCAATTCCAGAAGAATCTTTTGTTTTAGTTGGGAATTCTTACAAAGATATAAGCGATCTTTGTACCATAAGGAATCATTTTTCCAACTAAATGTATCAGATGTAGTAGGATCTTGCTTCAACTTTTGAATGAGTGTCCATACATATTTTTCCTTCTTCCATTCATCTCTTGCTTCAGTTATCCAATCTGGTTGGATAATAGAAATGGCACAAAGCAATGCTTCCACCTCTTCATTCTTTCTTGAGAGTGCATCTGCAACAACATTAAGCTTTCCTTTTTTGTAGATTATTTCAAAGTCATAACTCAACATCTTTGTGACCCATTTTTGCTGCTCTTCTGAAGATAGTCTTTGTTCCAAAAAGTGTTTCAGACTATCATGATCAGTTTTTACCTTGAAGTGTCTCCCCATTAGGTAAGTTCGCCATTTCTTTAGTGCATGCAGTATTGCTAACATTTCCTTCTCATAAATAGGTTTATGTAAATAATTTCCTTTGATTGGACGACTTTCAAAAGAAATGGGTCTTCCTTCGTGCATTAAAACCGCACCAATTCCATTTCCTGAGGCATCACATTCCACAATAAAATTTTTTGTGAAGTCTGGCGTAGCTAAGACTGGTGCTAGGCACATTGCCTCTAAGATGTTCAAAGGCCTTAGTTGCTTCAGGAGTCCATGAAAATGCATCTTTATTCAATAATGTTGTTAGAGGTGCTGCTATTCTCCCATAATTCTTAACAAACTTGCGATAATACCCTGTTAACCCGAGAAATCCTTGCAATTGTTTTATGGTTGTGGGGACTTTCCATTCCTTAATGGCTTTAATTTTGTTAGGGTGTACTTTAACACACTCGTGAGATACAATATAACCCAGATATTCCACCTCTTGTACTCCAAAGGAACATTTGGATGTTTTTGCATATAATTGTTTCTCTTGCAATAGTTTGAGCACCCTGTCAACATGTTTAACATGATCCTTCCAAGACCTGCTGTAGATTAGTATATCATCAAAAAATACTAGCACAAATTTTCTAAGGAAGGGTTTGAAAATGGAATTCATCAACCCTTGAAATGTAGAAGGTGTATTGGTAAGGCCAAAAGGCATGACCAAAAATTCATAATGACCCTCATGAGTTCGAAATGTTGTTTTTGGAATATCTTCAGTCTTCATTCTAATTTGATGATATCCCGAACGAAGATCCAACTTGGTAAAATAAATTGCTCCATGTAATTCATCCAATAATTCATCAATCATAGGAATGGGGAATTTGTCTTTAATGGTGAGCTTATTGAGCTCCCTATAATCTGGACACATTCGCCATGATCCATCCTTCTTGTGTACCAATACTACAGGAGCAGAGAAAGAACTTCGACTAGGTTGAATTATACCTGCCTCTAACATTTCTGCAATCATACGTTCAATTTCGCTCTTTTGGAAGTAAGGATATCTATAAGGCCTGATGTTTGGAGGAACACTTCCTGGAATCAAATGAATAGCATGATCATGATCACGAATATGTGGGAGTCCTTTGGGAGTTTCAAACACTTTGGAATGATTGTCCAAGACTTGTTGGAGATCTGCAGGAATAGATGATTTTGATGTTGGAACTTCTAGTGAGCATAATTGTGCAATTACGCCTCGCTGTTCTTTCTTTAGAAGCTTTGTCATGACATTAGAGCTTATTATCCTTCCTGGCTTCCCCGCAATAACCCGTAATTCGACTTCCTTTCCTTCTGAAAAAAATTTCAAGAAAATTTCTTGAAAATTAAAAGCTACCATCCCCAAAGATTGTAACCATTGTACTCCTAGTACAACATCAACACCTCCCATAGGAATGGAAAGCATTGGACTAGTAAATACATATTACCCCATGGTTAGCTTGATATTATGGGATTTTCCAGAACAATTTATAGTTCCTCCATTTGCAACCATCACTTGACATTCTGGTGCTGGGTATAGGAAACAATTTAATGCCTTGGCTACCTTACAATGAATAAAATTATGGGTGCTACCTGAATTAATCAACACTATTACCTTTTTCTTCTTGATTTGTCCTTGTATCTTGAGATTTTGAGGAGTGGTAATTCGTGCCAGTGCATTACACGATATGGTCGGATTCATTTCTTCCTTTTCTAGGGCTGGTTCCAGGTGTATATCCTCTTCTTGTTCATTTTATTCTTCCTCTTCACAATCTATGTAGAATAATTTCTTCTCAGCACACTTATGACCTTTAGTGTATTTTCTATCACAACTGTAGCAAAGCCCTTTTGCTCTTTTTTCTTCCAATTTTTGTGGTGTCAACCTTGTAGGTTGTGGAAATCTAGGCATAACAACACTTCCTTCTTTATAGAAGTGAGTGGTAGGCTTCCTTGTCGCCATAATTTTACATTCAATTTTTCTTGCCAACCTGAATGCCTTCTCCAATGAATCAGGTTCCAAAATGCGAACTTCATGTTGGATGTTATCCTTTAAAGTACCTATGAAGAGATCAATCCTGTGTTCCTCTGGAATATCAGTTACCTTTATATTCAATTTTTGGAAGTCCTCAATGTGCTCCCCCATTAAACCCTTTTGTTTGAGATTTATCAATTGGCTAAAGAAGGTGTTGCTCTTTGTATCCTCATAATGTGCATCATTTCCTCCATAAAAATTGACCAAGTGACAATTTCTTTACGGGAGCAAAGCCATCGATACCATACAAATGTATTTTGTTCTAAATGTAAAGTTGCAATGCGTACCTTTTGTGTTTTTTGCACATTATGGAGATCAAAATATTGCTCCATATGTAGTATCCATGTTACAGGATCCTTTCCATCAAACTTCCTCATATCCATTTTTGGAATATGGTGGTTATTCCCGCCAACATTAGAGTTTATCAAATCACAATTAACATTGATTTTGTTCTCATCATGAGGTTCTTCTACTGTCTTTTCACCATTAGGAAACATTTCTTGTATCAAATTTGTCAAACCTTCGATCTCTGTTTTTAGATCATTCTTCATGTTTTCCATCTTAGCTTCCATGCCAGCTTCCATGCCATCCATCTTAGCTTCCACGCCTTTCTTCGAACCATCCATCTTCTCTTCCATGCCTTTCTTCAAAAATTCCATTTCATTTTTTTTTTCTCTTTGCGAGAGTGGAATTTGTTGCATTTTCTCTTGTAATTTTGATAGATCATGTTGCAATTCTTCATCTTCATGAGTCATAGTAGACCCTTCTAAAGGCTTAATGGGTGTTGAATTATTTTTACGAGGCATATTTTAGAACCCAATATTGATATCTATTCTACAATATGCCCTTGGAATCAATTCAAATTGATTCTTCAAACAAGACTTATGCAATTCGGAAAAAAAATACACACCTTTTTCTTGCTTTTGAGGAGCTCGATATTGAAATTGGATTATCTCTGTGATTGAAGAACTTCAATATTTGAATTTATGTACCAACGTATCCCTCTAAATTATCTTTCAAATGCCACAGGTCTGACTTGATTTGGATTCTCCAAGACAAAGTTGTGTCCAATCTCCCACAATGACCTAATTATGGACTGGTTCAGTAGAGCTAATTTGTACTACTTGCCACGTGTCACTGTTTTTTCATTTGTCTCTGAAATTGATATCCAAGAAACTAAAGTCTGTGTAATTGCAACTAATTTTTACGGCACTCAAATCTGATGCCCAGAAAGAGAGTTATTGAACGTTTCCCACGTTCACCTCTTTGAGATGAAATTCAGGAGCCTGAACAAGCATTACATTCCACAGATCATATCTCCAAAAATATTGTGAACCAAGCTCTGAAATTTTTTGATGAATTTCATCAAGATTTCAGCTTTGCACCATACAAATTTCAGATTTTGACCCTTTGTAGAAAAATATTTAGAGCGCAAATTCCACGATGACCTGTTTAGGAGCCTGAAAATAGACCTAACTTCCACAGATCATATCTCCGAAAATATTGCGAACCAAGTTCTGAAAGTTTTAGAAAATCTTCCTTAGTATTTCAGCTTCGCACCCTAAACATTTCAGCTTTTGAAACTTCGTAGAAAAAAAGTTATAGTGAAAATTCCACGATGACCTGTTTGGAGCAGCGAAACCCTAGAATCCAAAGCTCTGATACCAAATGTTGTGTAACCAGCTCCAAAAAGAGAAGAAAAGAGATATGAACGCCTTATAAATGAGCCACTTCGAGGGGGAAACCTCCAATACATTAAATAAATGAACAATTCTTGGATGATACAATTTACAAAACCTCCTTTCTATATATAGGAGTCCATGGGGCCATAATGTAATCCTAGTGGGCCACAATGTAATCCTAGCCGACCTGACAATAATAATTTAAGGGCACAATAATAACAAAATGGGGGTTACAAGGGTACAATAATAACAATAAGGGGGTTACACTAACAATAGTAAGGGACTATACTAGTAATATAGGGACCTAACAATATAACTAAACAAATCCATCATATGAATGTGAGTGGCATGCACATAATTTTGTTTTTCATTTATAGGTTGTTCCTATGAAGATAATAAATGATTGTCAAGGTTATGAGTATGATGTTGAATGAAGGATAATGTTGTGGACATGAACACCACCACCTTTTTAAGTAAATAGACATCTTTATGATATTGTAACTAAGGACATAAACAAGCTCATGAAATGTGTACCATACTAGTGAGTGGTAGTCAAGGTACCATTCTAAAAGTGTGCATGTAGACTGTAGCTATTGGATAGGGAATCTAAAATTGTGGGAATTTGAATATAATACTAAGAGAGGGAATATTTTTTTTAGGTAGTTACATGTAGACACAAAAATAATATAAAAATAAGAGTGCATGCTAATTCTAAAAGTTGTTGGTTAGTTATCTGATCTAGGTTAGTGACAGTGATAGACCTATTGTTGTAACAATGTGAATTTTTTCATAGAAGTGAGTGTTCATGTTGATTGTTCCGTTATATGGCTAATTTTTTTTGGAGAATAGGTTGTGCTAATTTCTTTGAGATTTCTAAAACTAGAGGGGCGAGAGAATGAAATGGTTAGTTATGGATGCATATAATAGGTTGATGAGACATATATGGTGATGTCACATATATCATGGTAGAAAATGGGATGTCTTAAAAATTGAAATGAGATGCATTGAGTTATATATTTAGGTAGTTACAAAATGCATAATTCATAGTGAGGATGGTGTGATATGAGGAATAAGATAAAATAATTAGGATTAAATTCTTGTGGGGTAGTAGTGGGAGTGAGAGTATGGAGAGAAAATTAGCTATGAAGGATGATTTATTAAAATATATCATGTTGAGTGTTAGGGTCTCGTCATTTGGAAAATTGGCAAGCCAGGTGACAAGGTAACATCAAACCAACTTTGGAGCCCAAGGACCTAGCCTTCCTGGACTTAGAGAGGGCTCTCTATATTTGTGCAAGGGATGCATATTTTTTTGCTTCTTATGTTTTTGATTTTAGGCTAGTTGTTAAGGAGGTTTTTTATATTTTTTTTAGGTTTTTGAGGGAGGAACTGATCAAAGACTAAATAGATAAAAATATTGTTAGATCAACTGGGCTATGGGGTCGAAAAGGTTGAGAAAGCCTCAAATGGTGGACAAGGTATATTGAAGGGCCGATTTGGTCAAGGTAAAATGGATGTTTAGGTGGAGTGAAATGGGATGGACACTGAGTTTTGTGAAGGACAAATAATTTTACAGCAGACATCCATGTGGTAGGGCTAACCATTAATCACGATAAATGTAACTTCAAACTGATAGATGCATGAAATAAACATTCAGACGATACATAGAGGGATAAGATTCTCTAACTTTAGGAAAATCACCATCAGACTTTGGGCAAAAAAAAAAAAGACAAACAAATAACTCAAGCTACGAAGAGGGAACTCCGAGACATCATATTTTGAGCTATCGGGCACTTTGAACTAAAATTGTAGAGTATAGGCAAAGGGCAAGATCGATACAAGACCTCTTTGGTTCAACTAGGACAATCAGACATTCAGAGAAAGGTTTCAGTAATGGAGTTTTGGTTAACTAAGGAGTAAACATGGCGTACCGTGAATCATACTAATTAGCATACATAATAACCATTAATGCAACTGAGAACAAGTTCTTAGGGTATCAAAGTGCATTTAAGAATTCATTTGACATAACTAAGAAAGAAGACAAACATAGAAGCTGTAATGAATCAGGAAATCTAAGGTGCCTCCATGGGCATGTCTCAAATATATTATGTACTGTCCTATAGCAAGAAAGAGAACATGAAAATATGTATGATAACTAAGGAAACATAACAGATAAGGAACACTATACCATTTTACCAAGTCAAGGAATCCTACAGCAGTCCTCTTTCACCATCCAAAACATTCAAGAAACTATCCAATGCATGAGACAAAGTATTTCTTCCAAGCTTGTATAACCATATATTTCTCTATATCATCAATTTTAGCCCCATTTACAATGAAATATCTTGGAATATAAAGGCCTAAGAGAAAGAGAACCTCCTAGAGCAACTAGCAAGCCCATTGGCCCATTACAAATATCTGATTTTGTCCTTGAGGCTTTGCAAAGCCCAAGGCACAAAACATCTATAAAAATATCTTAAAAATGCTAAAAAAGGAAATTAAATTTACTTTTCCCAACTTAAAATTGCCAAAAAAGGCTAAACGCACATTTGGAAAAGCCACTTCAGAAAACTGCATTTTTCACCAAAATCCTTTAGAAATATAGCAGCAGAAAATTCCCTATCTTGTGGGCAACTTTTGAAGGACCTCTTGATGTCAAAATGAGGCCCGTGATGGCTCGCTGGAAATTCCTAGATGTATAGTTTCTTAAAATACTTGGTTGTCCCCAAAATGATCACTAGAAGTCTGCGAAAAACTGAACTGAGTGCAAAAAACCAGAAATTAGCCCTTGCTAATATGCGAGGCAGAGTGTCGAAAAAGTGACTGTTGTTTGCCTCTTTGGGGGACCAAAACATCTTCAGTTGATCTAAAATTTTCTAATTATATGCCCCTGAATTTAATGCATCCAATGATACCATTTCAACCTCTGAGGATGCTTCAAATGAAAATGGTGATGCCCATGATTTTCTGCAAATAAGCCCAAAAATGTCAAAAAACAAAAACTTGTCGAAATATGCCAAATTTTGGTGAGCAAGTTCTTCATGGGTTTTTAGAAATATGTAGAGAAGCGGAGGCCAAAATTTCAAGTTTTGATGCGCCTTTATCCACTTTTTCTACCGGGCGCCTCTTTCGGGCCACCTTGAGCTTTTCTTGTGTAACCTTCAATTTCTTTTGGGAAAATTGATTTAGAATTTTGTAGTGCCCGGTCATCTTCTTTTGTAGGCTCAAGTCCCTGTTAGCTTTCTCTAACTTATCATCCAAGTGCTTGTTGGCCCTTTCAAGCCATGGTTCTCTATTGTTTTTTATTTCTTGGGCGAGCAATTGAGTAAGAGAATAAGATTGAACAAGCGTAGCCTCTTCTTCCTTTTCTTTCTCCAAGGCTTTCTTGAGACCCATAGTCCTAGGTCTCTTCCTCTTTGGCTGTTCTTCTTCTTCAGTGTCATTGAATTCGCCCATAAGCTCTTCCAACTTGACTTGTGCCTTGGAGGCTTCCCTTTGGTACTTGAAAGCCTGGGCCTCATAAATTGCCATTTGAACATTCATTTGTTTGTTTTGTTTCTATAGAACATGTATGAGGTCCTTTGACCTCTCTAGATCAGCTTGTAGGTCATGAATTTGTGCATCTTTGTTTAGAAAAAGAGTTTCAAGAATTTTAGCTTCATTATCCCCATCATCACTGTCTATCTGGATGATGTCAAACTCTCTTTCCTTTTCATGACTACTCTCCTCTTTTTCCTTCTGTTTGCCTTGGATAGGTTTCTTGGCCCTTGTCCTTCTTGGCACTTCAATGATAGGTTTCTTGGGCAGCTTTCCTTTGCTTCGAAGTGCTCTAGTAACATTGGGAGTTACTGCTAGAGTGGTCTTTTTCTTTGCTGTCCTAGTGTTTCTAGGCTTTGTCACCTTTGGAGGAAGAGTCATGGCCCCTTGCTTAGGAGAGGCAGCAAGCACATGCTCTTGGCTGTGTGGAGGAGAAAAAGGAGGAAATTCATCTATTTGGACTTGCTCAATTTGGTCTTTAATTTTGCTGCTTCCATCATCATTTTTTTCACTTTTTTCCTCCTTTTGAAGATTGCCTTGTTTGTCTTTATCACTACTATGCTCATGGTCACTGATTTGGCCTTTTTTCTCTATGCTTCCCTCTTGGGAATGTTCACTGTTGGGTGTTTGATTGTCACCATCATTGCCTACTTGAGGGCTTTCTTGTTTTTTATCATAAGTGTCCCTTTGAGGATTGTCTTGACCCTCCTCATAAGTGTTTTGGTTGTCACCTTGTATGCCTTCTTGAGGGCTGCCTTGTTCTTCTCTGTCCCTGCTTTCTTCATGACTGTTGGGATTTGTACCTTCACTGTTTTGTGCCTCATTACCATCATGCTTACTACTGTGCGGGCTGTCAACAGTTTCCTCTTTATGACTGTCGTGCTCTGCATCAATTTGTTCAAGCTCTTCATCACTTTCTTCTTTATGCTCACTGTCATGCTTAGATTCTTCATTTTGTCCTTCCTCATCACTTGTTTTCCTCCTCTCACTTTGCCTTTCTTCACTACTAGTTTTCCTTTTCTCTTTTACACTTTCAATCATACGAGATTTTTGTCCTTTAGGAGTGGATTTACTAGAAGAAGGAGAAACATGATGAGTGGATGGTGAGGAAGGCTCATGAGATGAAGATGCAATGGAAAAATCGGGATGGGAGATGAAAGAGTCCCAAGAAACTCCCTTTTTCTCAAGTTGATGGAGGATGATGATCTTGATAAGGGAATGATGAAATAGGCAAGCTTGTTGTTGAGCGGAAGGCTTCTTTTGAATAGTAGAAGCCATCTTGTCAATTCTTCTATAGAGGAAGAAAGGTAGGTTTAGAAATTGAGTTCTTGTGAAGTGCATGAGAAGACTGATATGATAAGCATAAACCCAGGAAAACCTTCCTTCGCATGTGAAATACTTCATGATGATTTTCATGAAACGAGCATAGCTGGTCAACAAGTAGGAAAAAGGAAAAATAGTTGGGCAAGCATCCCGATGTTCTGGTTTTAAGAAGGGTTTGTAGTGATTCAAATCTAGGTATGTTTGCTTGAACCATTTTTCTCCGATATATGGAATTTTGGTAGCTTTGGAGATAGCCCTAGGAGAGAGCTTGAAATCTAAACTTGTTAGATGAACATGCTTCCCTTACAGCCTTAAAGAAAACAAATGTTTCAAAGGAAGATGACTTTTCACTTCTTGAACCTTTTGGCAAAATTCCAAGCATCCTACTTCATGAAAGTTAAAGAGCACTGAAGGAGATGCATTCACTTCCTGAGTTGAAAAAGGCTCATACCTTTTGTGATAACCACTCCTGCTATCTTCCTTAGGAGGCATTTTTCCTCTGATATTCTTTATTAACTCACCAAGATAAATTTTCTAAGTGGTTTTTGAAAAAGGATCTTAATCAAAACACTTTTGACTCTTTGAGAAACTAAGTATGTCCTTAGTTAGCCAACAAGTTTGTTTAAATGAAACCAACTCTATTTGACTTTGAAAATATGAAATCCTCTCCCTCAATTCACTATTTTCTGTGGTTATTTGAAGCAAGAAAGAGGTTCCTTTGAAATCACTGTAGCTTTTGATATCACTGTTTTAAGGGACTGATTTGGAACAAAGACTATACCCTTAGAAAAACACTATGTTATCTCTTTGAATAAACTATTCTTCTTTGATGATTATTGTTTCTCTAAAACGAAAAACAGTCTCCTTGTCACTGAGTAATAGGTCTTTCAAAAAAATTTGTCTCCCCTTAATGATCACTGTTTTTCTTTGAGTTTAGCAAACAAGTATTAGTTGAATGAAAACAATTTCACCTCTTCAGTATTTGTGTTGAGAAATGAGGTTTTTGACAAGGTATGTTTGTGGATCTTGGAGACAAATGTCTTTTGATTTTCACACACAGTTTCTTCACCTTCAATCTCTATTTTTGATTCTTTTCTATCCACAGCAAGAAAAACCTCTTTTAAGAAGACAAAAACCATATCCTTTAATCACTGTTTCTTTTGTTTTAAATGATCATGGCGCTTCTTTGAAACCAATGTTTAAAAGACTCCTTTCAACTGACAATCATCCTTATTCCCTAGTCAATGTTTCCTCTTTGATTTAACAAACAAATTGCTCTTTGAAACCACTGTCAAGATGACTCTTTAAACTGATTTGAGGCCTTCACAAACTTTGTTTTCTATTGGAGACTGTATAAATCCTTCACTATTTCACAGTACAAGAAAACCTTCTTTTATTTGAAAATGATGATTTAAACCCTCCTTTGAACTCAAAAATTCGTGAAGAGGCGAGGAATACCTTAAACAACGAGTTTGTGAGGCCTTTGAGTGTTGGTGTAGTGTGCAAGTAAGCACGTTCAAACCTGGTTGATCGGGTAGGCTTTGAACGTGTAAACGCGCCACGCAGAGGCCTGTTGGGTCGGCCTTGGGTGCCCACTGAATGTCGGCACAGGCGTGCCATGCTAAGCTACAGGCATGCCACGCCCTTTATAAAAATACATAGAATCTTCCTACAGGCGCACCGCGTTGAAACTAAGCTCAAAATTTCTTCAAAATCGTTCAATACTACTTTCTGTGGGCCTGATGCTAATGAGCGTTTGGTTCATACCTTTTATACTCATAAGGTTTTGTTAAAAGAAAAAAAAAGTCCTCTTCCATCTTAAAAAATTTGAAAAATTTTTAAACATTGGCACTTTATGTTTTGAAAAGGAGACTTTTGAGTTTATGTCAAGGTCTTTCTAACCTTTTTCCTTTTCTAAACTTTGCTTTTTCAGAATATTCCTGTGGAGGCCGTTTTTAACTTAAAAAGTAGCCCTGTAAATTACCCAAAAACTACTTGGCAGCTTCTGTTTGTCAAGGCCTTTCTCATCCCTACTGTTTCTTTGTATTCATATACAAAATTCAGTTCAAAATCAAAATGGGTCTACCTTCTCTGGCCATTTGGATGAGGATGTTTCTAGTAAAAAAATTACCCTTAGATTTAGCTAGAAGGAGTTTTTATAAATAGAATAATAGAGGGCCTTTACCACTATTATGTCACCCTTGGCCTTTGATGTGGATGATGCTTCTTTCCCATAACTTTTGTGACACAAAAATGAAAGGCCTTGATTTACTGCAAACTCATCTCTTTCAACAGTATGCCCTTTGTCTTTGACTGATCTGAATAGGTAGCTCTTAATGTTTGCCTTTCATTCATAACCTGGAGGGAGTTTAGCTTTGATAAAAAATAATGAATTTGTCAAAAATCAAGGATGCCCTTTTCTCATAAGTCATCTAGGTGGACTGTCTTTTCTTGCCAGTTACAAAGGTCATTTTTAAAAGCAAACTTGGTTTACCAATTTCACCTCATTGGTCATTTAGATGAACCTGCTTCTATTTAAACACTGTAACTTATGACTGTCCTTTGAAGGGAGGATTTTGTAAACATAAGAAACAGAGACCTTTATCCCCATTATTTCATTGTGTGGTTTTTATGTGAAAAAATTCTACAACCCACTGAACTTTCATTTAATCCACTGATTTTTAGCTTTATATTTCCAATAGGAAAATTGCTCAAACACCATTTGAAACACTACTGATGCATCTCTTGTTTCATCCCTATGAAGGAGGTAGCCTATAATTTCTGAAGTCACTTAAAAAACCTTGACCCTCTGCTTTTAAATGAAGGAGGTTTTTATCATGTTCCCAACCATCTGCTCTTTTTTGGAGGAGGCTTTACCATGATGTCTTCTAACCATCTTCTCTTTTACTGAAGGAGGTTCTCACTGTAGATATGTCATTTCATCTATTTCAATACTATATCATCTTTCTGCAAATCATATGTCTCTGCTTGGTATCATATCAAATAGGCAACAATTTGCTTTATGAGATATGTTCTGAGATATGTATTATTTGTAAAATATCCCTGTGAACCCTTAGACCAGAAACCATATGACTTGTATATGTAGAGTAGTTTCTTGCTAGACATAGTTGACTGACTTCCCTTGACAGTGTTTGTAGAGGCATGTTGAAATTTATTTTTGGAGGAGATGTTGAAAACACTATTGATCAGCATGACATCAACCTTTTGCATTCATATGACTTGGAGGCTGCTCTCTCTTCTTTAGGCAACTTTAGCTTTCAAAGCATACATATTGGTAGCCCTTCACTTACTGTATTTCATTTTTTTTATTGATGGCAAACTAATTCAACATGAAGGACTTTTTTGACTTTGTCCTTTTTCTCTCTCGCACATTGATCATCATTACAATTACACTCCTGCAGAGATGTAAAAATATATGAATTTGAACCTTGGAGAGATATTTTAGTGTTTTTAGGAGACTGTGCCTGAGTGAAGCATATTTCATTAGATAGTGAGCAACCTTATATTTTCCTGATTTGGATCTTTGTGAAC
The DNA here is from genome assembly GCA_034641835.2 of Pinus albicaulis. Lineage (NCBI taxonomy): Eukaryota > Viridiplantae > Streptophyta > Pinopsida > Pinales > Pinaceae > Pinus > Pinus albicaulis. The sequence goes on from CM076582.1 coordinate 84,121,648, forward strand.
TTCTTCCGACATGAGACAAAGTGACCTCTTAGTGGTGTGCAACCTATGGATGGATCAAGACTTGTTTTTCAGATTAGGAGCTAATTCAGGGCTGACTGGTACTGAACAGAGGCTTTTGGCTCAGGATATTTTTGCTGAGGAAAGGACTCCCTAAACGCCACTATCTAACTTAGGGGAAAACTTGACATATTCTAAGTGTTTTCTTTGGTATGATTAGATTTTCAAATGACAGATGACCAGGGATAGGGTTGCAGACACTTTGTCAACAGTTGGATAATGAATGGCTTGAGGAATAAGGGTAAATGACAGCAGATAACTTTCAGCTATGACAGCTTATGGACAAGGTTGTTTTGCTGAAATCAGATAGGACTTGACAAATGGGTTTTTTCTCATCATAGGCTGACAGGAAGGGGGGGGAGGAAAAAAATTGTTTTGGGGTGTTTTCTAGATGAAATTTTTGACAGTTTGGATATCAGCTTCTAGAAAACTCAGCTAAGGAAACTAGTCATCAATAACAGGTAAAAATATTGATGATTAACAGTGGCTCCATTTGGGGAGGGCAGCTCTATTGGAAATATGATGCAGAGAGTTGTCCTTGATGGCAACCCACTAAATGAAGATGAAGAAATACGACTATTGACATGTGTTGTCCTTGATGGAAAACCACCTGATGAAGTTTGTCTTGACTTGATGGACTTGGTAAATGATGTAAATCTGATATGAAATGATATAATGCTAAGTGTTGTCCTTGAATGGAAACCCACTTGATGAAGATGATGGCAACTTACTTGATGAAGTTTGTGCTTGATAGAATATGTTCTTGATGAAGTAAATCTGATGTATCTACAGTAAGTACAGAAGGCAATGAAGAAAGGAATTCAGCATGTGCTAAATCTATGGTGAAAAGAGTATGTCTCAAGGCATACGCGGATTTGTCTAGACAAAGTAGCGTATGCACGCGGGAAATAATGTGCCAAGTCGCTTATGGGAAAAAGTGCTCTAAATATGTAAAACCAAGGGTAACCACCATGGTATCGACCCATTGTATTGAGTAATGATTCGTCTATGTGACCCCGTCCAGGTAGTTTTGGGCTCATGGTATTGTTTTGGTCCATCGTATTGAAAAAGGGGCTCATGGTATTGTAAAAAGGTAAACCTATATAAGGAGAAGAAATTCATCAGGCAAATCAGGCATGGACAAGGTAGATGTCCAGCTGAATGAATTGTTTCTCCAAGAGATTCAATGAAAGGGTTACACTTGAACACAATCAATGTGTGATGCACCAATGATGAAGAAGCAGATCTAGATCTGAAATGTACTTGTATTTGCTAGATCTGTTTATGGAATGATTAGATCTGTGATGAGGCGAACATCTGTCTGAGGTAAAGGGTAAAATCTGAAGTGATGTATCTGTTGTGAAGAATTGCAATGACAAAAAAGTCTGAAGAACCATACGCTAGTTAGCCGAAGAGGAAGCGCGTATATACGCGGCTTCGCTGAAGAGAAAGCGCGTATGCGCAATGAAATTGGATTTGTAATATGTACAGAAGTATACACTGGTTGATGTGAACGGAAGCGCATATATACGTGACATCAGAGAAAGGAAAGCGCGTATGCAAACTAGGGTTTGTCACATGGGTATGGAAGACTGACCGTTTCCGTCAGATATCATGACCGTATCCGTGTTGTCCGGGACTGATAAGTATCTCGTTGGTGATGGTTTTCGGAGTCAAAATTATGGAAAGGGTCCATCAAAATATGATGAAACGTGGCCTCGCAAGTTGTGTTCTTTTTGAAGTTGTTGATCCAAGTAGAAAAATTGATAAACGGCATTCAAGGTAGGGCCGAGGTTCGTAGCCTTCGCCGTGGGGTTGTGCCTTCCGTGAGGCCGGTAAACGAGAGTGCAGGGGGTCGCAGCTCTCTTCCAGGGAGAGGCCGGGTAAAACGAGCCGGGGTGGGGGGTTAAGCCTTCCCCTTCCGTAGAGAGGCCGGTAAACGAGCGCAGTGGGTGCCCGCGTGCCGGTAGAGTCCGCACCATTATTATGTTGTAAGATGTTTTCTCTATAATAAAAATATTGAAGGCCGAGCAACCGCAGCGGTGGGTTTTCTCCTCGACTTGGGTTTCCACCTAAAAATCCTGGTGTTCATGTGCGATGCTTTGTGTGATGGTTTATTCTGTTCTTAGGTTTATTCCGTTCTTACCGCACATGTTCATCAAGCTTAGAACATCTAATAATGAATGATGGAATGATATAAGTGAATAACTAATGGCTTAATTAGATCTCTGTGTATACGCGAGTTTTATGAAGGATATTCGCGTGTATACGCTAGTTTGCTTCAGAAAAGTAGCGTATGGGTTTTAGAGTATGAAAAAGCAAAAAGTTTTGAATATGCAGTAAATACTGATTCACCCCCCCACCTCTCAGTATTTTTCCCAAGAAGCCTTTTCAAGAGGTGGGTCGACTTCGATCTTCCGTTCGAATACCGCCTATCCATTGGCACAAATTTTCTTTTCGACGCTATTTTGAAAATTGACAGACTACTTGCATCAAAGTCATCTCTACCTACCCAACTATATTCCCTTAACATTTTTTCTTTCTTTTTTTTTGAGCTTGAACTAGCAACCTGAAAACCTTCGAATATATTTTTTAAAAGACACTATCTTATTCCCACACTTATATCCATATCAGAGTTCGACAACTGATGAACTCCTTTGATTCTCTACCTATACTAGATCCACTGTCAAGATTAAGTTGTTTGACAGGATTTCATTCACTAAACTAAAACATGAAATTGAAAATGACCAAATCAGGAATAGATGGTCTGATTTGTCATGTGTTTGTGGCATAAAAGACAAGCTGCACACAAATATTATTTTTGCACAAAATGAGATTTAGAAAAATCAGGGCTAGGATACATAGTTTGTTTTTCATCCCTGTTTTCCTCTTTGGTTCTGTTTCGAGTGTGTGGAACCAATATCTTTTCCTAATCTACTTTCATCAATAAGTTAAGCTTACACAATTTTGACTATCACTTCTTTTACTAACTTATCAACAATCAATTTAAAACATGTTCAGTTATGATTAGGCTAGATAACTGAACAAGACATCCTTTGAGCACTAGTAGTGGTATTTAGACTTGCGCACTTTCAGTATGATTATTTTTTGAACATGGGGCTTTTCTGCTATTTTTAAAACTGCCCTCTTTTCAAATTTATCACTGCTTTTAAGCTCGTTAAAAAATCAACTAAAATAAATGATGTTTTATGGGCTGAGCTTATTTTGCATGCCTATCTATTCTACTCTAACCTATATATGATAGACATTTATTTGGTGAACTCTTCTTCCCAATATAACCAGTCAAGTAGATGATCGCTTGGTTGTCTTTTGTTCCATTTCTCAGGTATGTTGGTAGGCCACTCCCACTTTGTCTTCTTCTGAACAATAGCACCCTAAATTTTCTTTAAGTTCTGCCACAAACTGTTCTTGGCATGTTTTACTCCCTCTTTAAAGGTCTCTAGGGAAACAGAAAAGGGGTCTTCGAATAATAATTGGCTTAGAGGATTTGAAAAATAGACTTCATTTAGGATTACTCCCTCCTTTACTTGACTAACCTTGGGATTATTTTGAGAAATAATCTCTTCTCCCTCTTTATGATTATATGATTTGGTAGCTTCAGAAAGTAATGTTATGCTATCTTCAAGCAATCTTGGTATGCCCTGTTTTAGTGAGATTATTTCTATTTGTGAGCCACTATCCTGATGAGTAAGACCATTCTTTTGCACCAGGTCTTCTTGAGAAGATATTGTAGTATCAACATCAATCTGCTCTGTACTTTTAGTATGAGAAAATACATTGGTAGATAAGTCAGCAATAGAAAACACATACATATCTTCTTTACAAAAAAGTTTGGATGTTAGTTGTATGCTTAGGATTTTATTGCTTTCTTCTTTTGTTAGAAGGGGTGGTGTCTTTCTTTTTCTCTAGATGGAAACATGATGTTTCTCTTCCTTTTGTGACTTATTATAAGGATGAATGTCTTCTTGAGGAGGTATTACAACCTCAACAACAATTTGTTCCATTGTTTCCTTATGATAAATTTCTTTAGTAGGTAAGGTAGGAATGGTACAAACAAGGATATTTTCCTTATATAAAGGTTCAGAGGCTGGTTTTACTCTCAACATGTGATTTGCCTCTTTTGTAGTTAAAGGAGGAGGCATTTTCTGTTTTCTTTGGATTGGGAAACAATTGTTTTCCTTCTCTAGAGAAGACTGATTTTGAGGTTGGATATCTTCTTGAGCCTCATCTAGTGGGGGTGATAAATGATCACTTGTGACTTCAGAGAGATCTTGTGGGTTTTTTTCTCTACCTTGAATGATTTCTTCCTCAACTAACTCAACTAGGTTGTCATGATAGTTATCTTGAGAATGAAATTCATGAATGGATGTTAAGAGGTCTTCAGGTTACAAATTTTCTAAATTTTCATCACTATCTATAAGGTACTGTATGATATCCTGAGATTGATCACAACAATTTTCAACTAATGATAGAGATGGGAAATATCCTATATAGTATTTATAGAATAACTTGTGGAAATCCTTCAAAGAAAACAAGATTCCAGGTTCTAACCATTCATACCAATTTATTGCGCTACCTTCTAATGTTGCCATAAAAATTTTCATGAGGCAGTCCTCATGCCATTCAACCTTCAACCTCCATATGTGTATATGAAATTTGATGATGTGTAACAAGGGGTCATCAACCTTTTCATCTTGAAAGATAGGTAGGTTTTTCATCCAATTTATTTCCGGCATTTTGTGTGGGAATCCAGGGATATGGTCTCTACTCATCAGAGCATATCTCTTTTGCATCCTTGGATCCATCTTTGTTAATTAGAAAGGGTCACTATGTCTTTTCAACCAGTCTAGAGTTCTCTACCAGTGGAGTCTTTTGGTCTATTGAGGGTTGTGGAGTCGCCATATGGAAGATTTGAACTTTGTTGTCCACCATCAGCATGATTGGGATTGCTTAATGAATTCCCATGAGATTTTATAAGGACTAGTGGAGTAATAGGCCTATTGGAGGCTAGTGGAGTCTCCAGGTGGATTTTTTTAGTTGTTTTTAGAGATATGTGTATGGTCCACCACCAATAATGATAAAAAGCCAATCTAGGGATGTTTTTTGGGGTTTTCTGAGTTTTCTATGTGTAGCCCTGAGGTTTGTAAGAGTTTTCTAAATTTGGGTCATCATTTTGCTAGGATGGTGAAACAACTTGATTCTACTCTTTGATAATACTTCTAGGTTGAGGGATTCTAAATTCCTAAGGTATACTTAGTTTGTCACTAACTCAGAGTGTCCCACCGTGATCGCCATTATGTTAGTGAGCGGTGGGATAAGTCCACAAGATAGTATTCTTAAAGGTTTCTGAAAGTTTAGGGAAGTCTAAGTTTGTTTATCACTGAGAGTCCCACCGTTATCGCCATTATGTTATTGAGCGGTGGGATAAGTCCATAAGATATTATTCTCAAAGGTCTCTTAAGATTTAGGGAATTCTAAGTTTTTTTATCACTCAGGGTCCCACCATGATCGCCATTATGTTAGGGTCCTGTGATTTGGCTGATTGGCAAGCCAAGTGACAAGGTAACATCAAACCAACTTTGGAGCCCAAGGACCTAGCCTTCCTGGACTTAGAGAGGGCTCTCTCTACTTGTGTAAGGGATGTATAGTTGTTTGCTTCTTGTGTTTTTTATTTTAGGCTAGCTGTAAAGTGGGTTTTTGGTTTTTTTTTAAGGTTTTTGAGGGAGGAACTGATCAAAGACTAAATAGATAAAAATATTGTTAGATCAACTGGGCTATGGGGTTGAAAAGGTCGAGAAAGCCTCAAATGGTTGACAAGGTATATTGAAGGGCAGATTTGGTCAAGGTAAAATGGATGTTTAGGTGGAGTGAAATGGGATGGACACTGAGTTTTTTGAAGGAAAATGAATTTTAAACATAAATAGTTTTACAACAGACATCCATGTGGTAGGGCTAACCATTAATCATGATAAATGTAACTTCAAACTGATAAAATGCATAAAATAAACATTCAGACGATACATAGAGGGATAGGACTCTCCAACTTTAGGAAAATCGCCATCAGACTTTGGGGAAAAACAAACAATACAAAAAAATAACTCAAGCTACGATGAGGGAACTCCTAGACATCATATTTTGAGCTATCAGGCACTTTGAACTAATATTGCAGAGTATAGGCAAAGGGCAAGATCGATACAAGACCTATTTGGTTCAACTAGGACAATCAAACATTCAGACAAAGGTTTCAGTAATGAGGTTTTGGTTAACTAAGGAGTAAACAGGGTGTACCGTGAATCATACTAATTAGGATACATAATAACCATTAATGCAACTGAGAACAAGTTCTTAGGGTATCAAAGAGAATTTAAGAATTCATTTGACATAACTAAGAAAGAAGACAAACATAGAAGCTATAACGAATCAGGAAATCTGAGGTGCTTCCATGGGCATGTCTCAAATCTATTCTTTACTTTCCTACAACAAGAAAGAGAGCATGAAAATATGTATGATAACTAAGGAAACATAACAGAGAAGGCACACTATACCATTTTACCAAGTTAAGGAATCCTATAGCAATCCTCTTTCACCATCCAAAACATTCAAGAAACTATCCAATGCATGAGACAAAGTATTTATTCCAAGCTTGTATAACCATATATTGCTCTATATCATCAATTTAAGCCCCATTTACAATGAAATATCTTGGAATATAAAGGCCAAAGAGAAATAGAACCTCCTAGAGCAACTAGCAAGCCCATTGGCCCACTACAAATATCTGATTTTGTCCTTGAGGCTTTGCAAAGCCCAAGGCACAAAATATCTATAAAAATATCTTAAAAATGCTAAAAAAGGAAATTAACTTGACTTTTCCCAACTGACAATGGCTAAAAAAGGCTAAACGCACATTTGGAAAAGCTACTTCAGAAAACTGCATTTTTCACCAAAATGCTTCAGAAATATAGCAGTAGAAAATTCCCTGTCTGGTGGGTAGCTTTTGGAGGACCTTCCAATGTCAAAACGAGGCCTGTGATAGCTCGTTGGAAAGCCCTGGATGTCTAGTTTCTGAAAATACTTGGTTTTCCCTAAACCAATCACTGGAATTCTGTGAAAAACTGACCTGAGTGAAAAAAACCAGAAATTAGCCCTTGTTGTTAAGCGAGGTAGAGTGTCGAAAAAGTGACTTTTTTTTGCCTCTTTGGGGGACCAAAACATCTTCAATTGATCTGAAATTTTCTGAGTATATGCCCCTAAATTTAATGCATCCAATGATACCACTTTCAACCTCTGAGGATGCTTCAAACAAAAATGGCGATGCCCATGATTTTCTGCAAATAAGCCCAAAAATGTCAAAAAATAAAAACTCGTCGAAATATACCCAATTTTGGTGAGAAATTTCTTCATCGGTTTTTAGAAATATGTAGAGAATCGGAGGCCAAAATTTCAAGCTTTGATGTGCCTTTCTCCAATTTTTCTACTGGGCGCCTCTTTCGGGCCGCCTTGAGCTTTTCTTGTGTAACCTTCAATTTCTTTCGGGCAAATTGATTTAGCTTTTTGTAGTGCTCGGTCATCTTCTTTTGTAGACTCAAGTCCCTGTTAGCTTTCTCTAACTTATCCTCCAAGTGATTTTTGGCCCTTTCAAGCCATGGTTCTGTATTGTTTTCTATTTCTTGGCCGAGCAATTGAGTAAGAGAATAAGATCGAACAAGGACAACCTCTTCTTCCTTTTCTTTCTCCAAGGCTTTCTTGAGACCCATAGTCCTAGGCCTCTTCCACTTTGGTTTTTCTTCTTCTTCAGTGTCATTGAATTCACCCATAAGCTCTTCCAGCTTGACTTGTGCTTTGGAGGCTTCCCTTTGGTACTTGGAAGCCCGAGCCTCATAAATTGCCATTTGAACATTCATTTGTTTGTTTTATTTTTGTAGAACATGTATAAGGTCCTTTGACCTCTCTAGATCAGCTTGTAGGTCATGAATTTGTGCCTCTTTGTTTAGCAAAAGAGTTTCAAGAATTTTAGCTTCATTATCCCCATCATCACTGTCTATCTGGATGATGTCAAACTCTCTTTCCTTTTCATGACTACTCTCCTCTTTTTCCTTCCGTCTGCCTTGGATAGGTTTCTTGGCCCTTGTCCTTCTTGGCACTTCAATGATAGGTTGCTTGGGAAACTTCCCTTTGCTTCAGAGTGCTCTACTAACATTGGGAGTTACTGCTGGAGTGGTCTTTTTCTTTGTTGTCCTAGTGTTTCTAGGCTTTTTCACTTTTGGAGGAAGAGTCATGGCCCCTTGCCTAGGAGAGGCAGCTAGCACATGCTCTTGGCCATGTGGAGAAGAAAAAGGAGGAAATTCACCTATTTGCACTTGCTCAATTTGGTCTTTAACCTTGCTGCTTCCATCATCATTTTTGTCACTATTTTCCTCCTTTCAAAGATTGCCTTGTTTTTCTTTATCACTGTTATGCTCATGGTCACTGATTTGGCCCTTTTGGTCTATGTTTCCCTCTTGGGAATGTTCACTGTTGGGTGTTTGATTGTCACCATCATTTCCTGCTTGAGGGCTTTCTTGTTTTTTATCATAAGTGTCCCTTTGAGGATTGTCTTGACCCTCGTCATAAGTGTTTTGGCTGTCACCTTGTATGCCTTATTGAGGGATGCCTTGTTCTTCTCTGTCCCTGCTTTCTTCATGACTTTTGGGATTTGTACCTTCGCTTTTTTGTGCCTCATTACCATCATGCTTACTACTGTGTGGGCTACCAACAATTTCCTCTTTATGACTGTTGTGCTCTGCATCAATTTGTTCAAGATCTTCATCATTGTCTTCTTTATGCTCACTGTCATGCTTAGATTCTTCATTTTGTCCTTCCTCATCACTTGTTTGCCTCCTCTCACTTTGCCTTTCTTCACTACTAGTTTTCCTTTTCTCTTCTACACTTTCAATCATAGGAGATTTTTGTCCTTGAGGAGTGGATTTACTAGAAGAAGGAGAAACATGATGAGTGGATGGTGAGGAGGGTGCATGAGATGAAGATGCAATGGAAAAATAGGGATGGGAGATGAAAGAGTCCCAAGAAACTCCCTTTTTCTCAAGTTGATGGAGGATGATGATCTTGATAAGGGAATGATGAAATAGGCAAGCTTGTTGACGGTGTTGGGAAAAATGCGAGAGGGGGGAGTGAATCGGTATTTATATTCAAACTTTTTACTTTTTCATTCCTTAAAACCCATACGCTACTTTACTACGGTAAACCAGCGTATATACGCGGATCCCATTTATGAAACTAGCGTATACACAGAGATTTAGATATGTCATTAAATCTTCACTTAAACCATTCCATCATTTATTCATCAGATATTCAATAAGCAGTAAACATGTGCAGTAAGAACAGAATAAACCATCACACAAAGCATCACACATGAACACCGGGATTTTTAGGTGGAAACCCAAATCGGGAGAAAACCACCGCTGCAGTTGCTCAGCCTTCAATATTTTATTATAGAGAAAACATCTTACAACATATGTGCTGGCGCGGACTTGACCAGCACGCAGGCACCCACCTGCGCTCGTTTACCAGCCTCTCCTGGAAGGGAGCTACGACCCCCTGACTCGTTTACCAGCCTCTCCTGGAAGGGAGCTACGACCCCCTGATCTCGTTTACCAGCCTCTCCTGGAAGGGAGCTACAACCCCCTGACTGAAGGCTACAACCCTCAACACCACCTTGGACCACGTTTCATCAATTTTCACACTGGATCCAACCACTTTTGAGTCTATCATCTTCTAACACATTGTATTTGTTGGGAAAAATACTGAGAGGGGGGGGTGAATCAGTATTTACTGCATATTCAAAACTTTCACTTTTTCTGCTTCTAAAATGCATACGCTACTTTCCTGAACCAGACTTGCGTATATACGCGGATACCCTTTACGAAACTAGCGTATGCTACGTATATCTATATATGTCATTAATTCACTCGTAATATTCCTTCATTTATTCATCGATATTCAATAAGCAAGAACATGTGCAACAAGAACAATAAATCATGACACAAAGCATCATACATGAACACCGTATTTTTAGGTGGAAACCCAAGTCGGGAGAAAACCACCGCCGGCAACAGCCTACCTTCTCAATATGGCCATAGAGAAAACATCTTACAACAAGGCGTGTGCCGGCGCGTACTTGACCAAGACGCAGTACCCACCGCGCTGTTTACCAGCTTCTCCGGAAGGGAGCTACGACCCCTCGACTCCTTACCGGCCTCTCCCCCGGAAGGGAGCTACGACCCCCCGATCTCGTTTACCAAATCTTCTCCCGGAAGGGAGCTGCTACAACCCCCCGATCAAGGCTACAACCCTCGGTGACCACCTTGGACCACGTTTCATCAATTTTCACACCGGATCCAACCACTTCAATAGAACACAACTTGTAGGCCAAAATTCATCATATTTCCATACCGAACCCTTTCCATACTTTTAAGCTCAACCATACATCATCAGCAGATACATATCAACACAGATCAGATATAAAAAAAAACAGCAGAACAGATCAGATATTTCATACCCCTTGCTTCAGCAAACCCTAGTTTGCATACGCTCTTTCCCTTCACTGATGTTGCGTATATACGCGCTTCCGTCCACACAAACCAGCGTATACTTCAGTGTATATTTTATTGCGCATACACGCTTTCTCTTCGCTGAAGCTGCGTATATACGCGCTTCCTCCGCGTCAAAGTAGCGTATAGATCTTCAATTATTACAGAGCAGCAGACTTCTTCAGATCAGATATTCAGTTCAGATTTACCCTTTCACTTCAGACAGATGTTCGCCTAGATGTTCGCCTCATCACAGATCTAAGCCTTCCATAAGCAGATATAGTAGATATATTTCACATCTAGATCCCTTTCTTCAACATTGGTGCATCATCCATTCAGATTTATCTTCAAGTGTAACCCTTTCATTCAGATCTACTTCAGAGAGAAGTATTCATTCAAGCTCAGATATCTTGCACCCACACTCATGATTTGCACAATGAATTTCTTCTCCTTGTATATGATTACTCTTTGTCAATACCATGAGCCCCTTTTTCAATACCATGGATCAAAACAATACCATAAGCCCAAAACTATTTGGACGGGGTCAATTTAGGCGGATCATTACCCAATTCAATGGGTTAATACCATGGTGGTTACCCTTGGTTTTGCACTTTTTGAGCGCTTTTGCCCATACGCGACTTGGCACGTGCCTTTACGCGTGTATACGCGATTTCCCTTAGGCCAATACGCGTATACCAAGAGACATACTCTTTTTCATCATACTTTGAGTACATTCTGAAATCCTTTCTTCATAGTCTTCTGTACACACTGTAGAAACATCATATTTTCTTCATCAGGAACATATTCTCTCAAGCACAACTTCATCAAGTTGGTTTTCCATCAAGGACAACACATGTCAACAGTCGCATGTCTTCATCTTCATTCGTGGGTTGCCATCAAGGACAACACTCTGCATCATATTTCCAACAATCTCCCCCTTTGGACTTGATGGCAACCATGATGGTGTTTGGTTACCACAGCAGATAGATACCATGTCATTCTCCCCCTTTGACATCAAGGGCAAAGGGCGGATCAAAAACCAACACTCTCCCCCTTTTCTCCTCATGTGGAAGAAACATTCTGCAGATCTGATATGTGCTGAAGTGGCCAAAATCCCCCTGAGTTCATGCTGAATCTTCAAACATATTTGTCAATGAAGTACATGACTCTATGAACTTCCTATCACCAAGGGCTCATACTTA
>CM076582.1:84133613-84225323 GCA_034641835.2 Pinus albicaulis
TGGTATTACATGTATGAAACCTATATAGAGGCTAGAGTCTCTCCATTGAGAGATTTCAAATATTATTGTATTGGCAAGCATATGGCTTGTGGAGAGATCTCCTTCCTTAAGGAGTGAATGTATGGTGTTGCCCTACCTCAAGGGTTTTGATATTAATGAAGATCTGAAGTTTTATCTTCAATAGTGTTATTTATTGGGCATATTTTACATTTCTATACATTTTCTTATCATATCTACTACAATTGGTATTGGAGCACTGTCTTGAGTAGAGTTTGGAGATTTTCTTTTTCATTTTTTTGCAGGAAATTTTTGGGTGGCGAGTTTGTAGAGCAGATCTGGGAAATTTGGAAAAAAATATTCAGAAATAAATATTAGATCTGGATTCCTTATGGAAAAATACCCAATTTCAAAAAACAAATGAGTCGAATTGGAGTCTAGATGAGGGTGATATCACTAATTTAAATTTAGTTGTGTTGCAGAAATGTTTCTGACGACAATTTGTGTACGGCAGATCTCCTGACATTTTTAGTAGATTATGGTGCACAATATCAGAAAACCAATTACAGATCTGAGCTTCCCTTGAAAAATCACCCGATTTCAAAAAAACAATCCATCAAATTCGAGTCCGAATGAGGGAGTTATCATTGATTTAAAATCAGCCATTTTTTCAGAAGTTTTGTGACAGCGAGACAGTTGCAGCGCAAATCTATGTCTCCAGAGTGCCTAGATCGGGATTTCAGTAATATGGTTAGATGCAGAATGGCTATTCCATTTTCAAAAATAGGTTATATTAAAGATTCTAAATTATATTGACCGAGTAATGTCCATTTTAAATTTTTGCCGAACTAAGTGATTTTCTTCAAAACCCTTACTTTATTTTATGGATTCTCACAAGATGAAGTTTACAGGAAAAAATGATGGCCCTACTATTGAAGATTTTTTACAGCATCTCAAGGCTCAATACCAAAGTTTTTGGATATGCTCCATAGGGCTTCATCTGAAAGATGAGGCAAATAAATGGTGGACCTCACTTGATAGCACAGTGAGGAAACTTCCCGAGAAAAAACTTGAAAAAGTCATTTTGGACAAGTGGTCTAAAGCCAGAAAGAAGGACAGCAAGAACCATAAAGACTTATTTTCTACTAATATTTCCATATTATGGGTTCATGGAAGTATTCATAAAGAGAACATCGTTGTGTCTATCATTCCTAGTTGCAAGCATAATTGTATCAATGTGAATTTGGCTAAAAAATTGCAAGTTCCATCAAAGCATATTGAAAAAACACAGGTTGATAATGAAGATGTTCAAATTTATAAAGATTTGAAGATTTCTATGGATAAGTATGTGTTGCATTTTGATTTTTATGCTTCAGATATGGCTGTTGTGGATGTTTTTTGGGACATCCTTGGATGGAATCCGTTGGTACTATCAATTTTAATGTGCAAAAGAAATTCATGAAGCTCTGGTATAAAAAGAAGAAAATTACATTGCATGATATTTGCATTTGGAACCATGCAGAGATCGAGGAGGAAAAAGAAAAAGTATCTAACGACACAAACACATCAGATGATGAGCCTTTGATGGTAGACAACCAAACACAGACATCAAAGCAAGTACCAACAAAAGAACCAGACACATCAGATGATGAGCCTTTGATGGTAGACAACCAAACACAGACATCAAAGCAAGTACCAACAAAAGAACCAGACACCACTCCATCACCAATAATGGAGGAATTAAGGAAAGCTATTACATCAGTTAAAGCTTTAACATATCACCACCCGCATCACCCAACAAGACAACAACCAGCAACGTGGAAACGAATTAGCAACAAGGACAACAACCCCTCGACGACACATAGAGAGGTGCGACGATCCACTAATAACACATCAACAATGAAGAACCACCAGAACCCGCTTCCATATCAAGCGAGCGAGGCAATGACTAGATCAAGTGTTCACCTTTCCCTTGGATGGCTAGATGCACATGAATGGTACCAGTGGAATACTATTTTGAGTAGATCTTATTATTTGTGTTCTTCTCATGTTTCAGGGACGAAACATGTTTAAGGGGGGTGTAATGTAGTGTACCTAGAGGGGATAATATAGGGTACGTAGGAGGGCCCAAGGGAATAGGGAGATGTATTAATATAAGAATGATAACAACAAGCTATAGTTAATAAATAAAGTGGTTAACCCACATTATGTAAGGGACCACATGTAGAGAGAGAATAAAGTGATAAGCCCATTGTATTGGATGTATGGTATTGAGAGACCCATGGTAACTACTCATGGTATTACATGTATGAAACCTATATAGCTACAAGAATGTAGTGTACCTATGGGAGATAATATAGTGCCGAAGGAGTGTACCCAAGGAATAGGTTGATGTATTAATATAAGAATGATAAATAAATGGGCCATAGTTAATAAATAAAGTGGTTAACCCACATTATGTAAGTGACCACATGTAGAGAGGGAATAAAGTGATAAGCCCATTGTATTGGATGTATGGTATTGAGAGACCCATGGTAACTACTCATGGTATTACATGTATGAAACTCATATATAGAGGTTAGAGACTCTCCATTGAGAGATGTCAAGGATTATTGTATGGACAAGCATATGGCTTGTGGAGTGATCTCCTTCCTTAAGGAGTGAATGTATGGTGTTGCCCTACCTTAAGGGTTTTGATATTAATGAAGATCTGAAGTTTTGTCTTCTATGGTGTTATTTCTTGTAGTAGATCTGATAAGAAAATATATAGAAATATACCTCTATATATGTTTCATACATGTAATACCATGAGTAGTTACCATGGGTCTCTCAATACCATACATCCAATACAATGGGCTTATCACTTTATTCCCTCTCTACATGTGGTCCCTTACATAATGTGGGTTAACCACTTTATTTATTAACTATGGCCCATTTATTTATCATTCTTATATTAATACATCATATTATTCCCTTGGGTACCTCCCTCTGTACCCTATATTATCCTCCCATAGGTACACTACAGCGTGTTGAATGTAATGTAGTTTTTCATCCCACAACATAGGATGTTTTCTGCAATATCCTCTCAATAGATGCACAATTGTTATGTTCACCACCTCTGTTTGTTCATTTGTTTTTGGATGAAAAGAGGTACTCTTTTTCAACTTTGTGTCCATCATTCTCCATAGATTTGACCAAAAATTCCCAATGAACCTAGAATCCAAAATGAACCTAAACATTTTGAAACTAAAGTTCAGTAGTTTGTTCAGCAATAATGGTTTTCGTGCATGGCATAAGTATACACATTTTACTGAATCTATCCACAACTACATAAATATAATCATGTTGCTTTCTTGACATAGATAGACCTCCAACAAAGTCCATGGAGACACTCTCCCATGGCCTTGATGGTACTGGTAGTGGCATGTACAATCCAAGCTTCCTATTACTAGGCTTACTTGTTGCACACATAGAACAACCTCTTATAAAATGTGACACACTATCTATCATGCAAGGCCAATAACAATACCTCTGTAGATGTGCGACTATTTTTCTTACGCTAAAGTGTCCAGCAATAAGAGAAGAATGTGCTTCTCTCATGACACTTAGCCTCTCTCCTTGTGGAATACATAGCTTGCCTAAATGAAACGGAAATTTTTTGTGCATGTGATAATATTTTTCTTCAACTTGATTCCCTTCACTCAAACTAGCGTACACATCTTGAAAATCAATTTCCTCTGCATATTTTTCTATGTAACTCTCATATACAAAATAATCAGTTTTGAGTAAAGTAGAAGCGCTAATGATTGGTCTTGAAATCATATCTACAACTTTATTGAAAATACCTTTCTTATACCTTATAACCAAGTGTAACTATTGAAGAAATCCCAACCCCCTGAAATGTCTTGATTGCTGCAATTTTATTTGTGACTGCAAGTACTATAATGGTTGGTGATTGGTGTGTACAATAGTCTCTTTACCCATCAAGTAGTGTTTCCACTTATTGACACTTTGTACCAACACATATAGTTCTTTTTCACATGTAGGATAACTAGTCACAACACCATTAAAAGTTTCATAATGAAAAGCACTAGGCTTACCATGCTGCAAAAGTACTGCACCCATGACATAATCACTGGCATCAGTTT
Source organism: Pinus albicaulis (assembly GCA_034641835.2). Lineage (NCBI taxonomy): Eukaryota > Viridiplantae > Streptophyta > Pinopsida > Pinales > Pinaceae > Pinus > Pinus albicaulis. The sequence goes on from CM076582.1 coordinate 84,137,759, forward strand.
GTATCTCGAATGGCTATCTCAAATTTGGTAATGCAAGGACTGGAGCTGAATTTATCTTGTCTTTTAAAGCTTCGAAATCTTGCTGTTGTTTGCCTCCCCATTGGAAGCCTTTCTTCACACTTGTCACTGCATCCATAGGAGCTGCGATCGAAGAGAAGTTATCAAAAAACTTCCTCCAATATTGAGCTACACCTAAGAAACTTCTTACCTCAGTAGTTGTTTTATGTGTGGGCCAATTCACAATGGCTTCCACTTTAGAAAGATAAATCTTCAATTTTCCTCCTCCTACAATATGTCCCAAATAGACCAAAGAAGTCTTTCCAAACTCACACTTTGACATCTTAAGAAACAAATTCTCTTTCTTCAAAATATCAAGCACTCTATTCACATGAAAGACATGATCTTCTCTTGTTTTTATGAAAATTAAAATGTCATCTAAGTACACAATCACAAAGTCATCAAGAAATGGCCGCAAAACACTATCCATAACTTGCATGAAAGTTTCTGGTGCATTACACAAACCAAAAGGCATAACTAGCCACTCAAAGAGTCCTTGTTTGGTTTTGAATGCAGTTTTCCATATATCACTTTCTGCACTTCTTACTTGATGATATCCACTTCGTAAATCTAACTTAGTGAAAAATTTTGCTTCTTTCAACTTATCAAGCAAATCATATATTCTTGGGAGTGGGTAGCGATTTTTTACTGTAATCTTGTTCAAAGCTCGGAAATCTACACACATGTACCAAGTCCCATCTTTCTTTGGTATCAAGAATATGGGTAAACCACATGGCGAGGTGCTTGGCGTTATGATTCCTTTGTCCAACATATCTTTGATTTGCCTCTTTATTTTAACATTCTCCATTATTGACATGCGATACATACCGATGTTTGGAAGAGGACAATCTTGCTGGAACTTAATCTCATGTTGAATTTCCCTTTTTGGAGGCAATCCTGTTGGCTCCTGAAACATCTCATGATGTCCATTAACGACATCATATAAATCTGATTTCAACTTAGGATCACATCCTTCAAAAGATTCATGATTAATATCAGCTTTAGGCTTAATCATAAGAAGAACAAAATTCTTACTTGAATTTACCAGCCTCTTTACATGTCCAACATTTACCATAGCAATGTTTGTCTTCTTGCGATGTGCTCTAAAAATGAAATCCTTTCCATGTTTGAATAAATGATACTTGTTCTCATGGCTATGGAAGATTGCTTTCCTATCATAGAAGTAAGGAATCCCTAATACAATACAAGTAATTTCAAGTGGAACCAAATCTAATTCAACTATGTCAACAAAGCTAGCAGTGATTGCAAACCTAACCTCAATATACGTTTCTTTGAAACCTGTAGATTTGCATCCTTACAAATCCAACCCAATGAATATGGTTTTGGATGTGGTATGGTCTCAAGGTTAAGTTTCTTGACCAAATCTTCAGAGATTAATTTTTCTTGTGACCCACTATCAAACAATGTGTCAATATTGGTGCTTGGATATGACCCTCACATGAAACAATTATATTCTTTCTTCTACATTTGGAGTGTTTATGTGACAGTTTGATGTACTAGTACTGGGGTTAGTTTCAATTTATTTTCCATTCATGTTCTTCTAACCCATGGCTATAATATTAGATTCATCACCTGAATCAAATCCTAAATCATGTTGAGCTATAGCAATAGTTTTTTGTTTACCTTTTTTATTGGGTTTCTTTGGACTCAATCCAGGATGTAATTTCCAACAATGAGTTTCATCATGGCCTTCTTTTGAAAAATGTTTACAAACCACTTTTTCTCCCTCTTTCTTAACATATGCATTCTTTTTGTTTTTACCTTTTGAGTTATTTTCCTTGGCTTTACCCTTAAAAGGTTTCTTTCTACCCTCTTCATAAATGTTCTTCCCTCTAGCCTCTAGATGTGTGGCCTAAGCACAAACTTCATCTAGACTTGTGGGGTTAAACATGATAATACTATGTTTTAGGTAGCTATGTAAGCCTCCTATGTACTTGAGAAAATTATCTTGGCTCTACAAATCCACCCCTAATAAAAGAGCTCTTCTCCTAAATTCTTGGGTGTATTCTTGCACATTTTGTCCCTTTAATTACCTAAATTTTTTCCAGTTCATGATGAATTTTTTCATATGAGCTAATGGATAAAACTGTTTTTTAATAGAAGTAATGAAATCTGACCATGATAGAATAATCTTACCATGTTTCTTGATTTCCTCCTTTGTCTTGGCTTCCCACCAAACAAGTGCTGCACCTTCCATTCTCAATGAATCTAATTGAATTTTGGTATCATCATCTTGAAGGTTTTGTATTCTCAAATAGACCTCCAATTTTCTATTCCAATTATCAAGCTTTTCTGCATTGACTTCACCATTAAACATAGGAAACTCAAACTTAACATAAAGTTTTAAAAAAGGATTTTTACCAGTGTTCTTGGAATTGTGTGGCTGATGTACTGAAGAAGAAGTAGAGGATGATGATGATGAGGGTGAGGATGATGGCTATTCATAGTAGCCATTTCCCTTCTTTGACTTGTTTTCATCATGTTGACCACCTGAAGATCCTTGTCCTTCCTTTTGAATTTTAGATCCTTCTCCTACCAATATCTCATTCCTTTCTTGATAAAGGATTCTAACCATCTCAGTCATGTCAAGGAATTATTTCCTGAACACTCTTTCTTCCTCCTTGGGATCAACTTCTTCATGGATTTCTCCTTCCTCTTGAGGCATGCTTAATGGAGCTTCTTATTCTTTAGGAGGTGAACTAGGTGGTGGATATTATGGAAATATTGCTCTCCTTTGCTTTGGCTCCTTTTGAGATCCTTCTACTCCCACCAATTTTCCTTCTCCTCTTTTGATCTTGAGCCTTGTAAGCATCTAAAACTTGCAAATAGTTAAACAGTTCTTTACACTAAACAACACGAGAGAATAAACTCTAGCTCTGATACCAACCTAATCTAAAATTACTATATTAGTTTTGCTATGCTGAGTGTCTTTTTCAGTTTAAAAACATGTGCATACTTGTCTCACCCTCATACGACATCGGTTTTTCGAACCATTCGCGGCACCAGAATCAGGAAGACGAGATCTACGTAACCCTCCTAGTTTCAACCCAATCCTATAACTTTGAATTTTGAGAAACATTTATGAACTCCTGATCATCTCTTGATCACCTAATCACAAGAAACTTGTGACCTTTCAACTTCCTTTTCTCCTATTTTCCATTATTTACATAAATAAAATGCCAATTAATGTCACTTTCCTTTACCAATTTCCTTAGCCATAATAAACCAAATGATCAACCACACTAGGATTTTTTTCCCAACATTCATCTTGGAATATGTGTCCCATAACTCTGGTCTTATTTTTCCTTTATTAAATTTATTACATGGATTTTTAACGTGGGGTTGTTAGATAATAATTTCATCAAACACATCACTTGCATCCTTATGATGAGAGAAGAGAGGATAATATAAAAATTGCATGAAATCTGTGATATCATGATACTTATGGCCCCGATTATAAGATGATATAGGAGGGGGAGAAGAAATTCCATCAAAAAATAAGAGAACCTACTCTATGTTGAAAATTTGAGTCTTGCATGTCTATTTTCCTATATGCATTGTTACAAGCACCTTTGAAGGCCAATAAAACTAACTAGGAACCAATGGTTATTTATCTCTAAGTATGATAATGTGAAATACCCTATTTTATATGCATTATAATGTAATTCCAAAAAATCTATGTGACTAATGTCTTGCAAATGAACTAGAACGCAAGATTTCTCTGTCTATTTTTGTTGCAACAAAGAAGTGACCCTCCTTCACCCTCAAACCTAGAGTCTCGTGATTTCAACAAATGCCTATTGAATTTCATGCAAAATTGACAAGAAAATATGTCCAAATAAGTCCAAAATGAAAAAAAATAGAATATGGCTTTATTTAATATTAAATATGTGATTTATGTGTGACTAGACCATGAATTCAAAATAAAATCTTGCGCACATGCGATGATTAGGGATTTCTTTTTAAGGAAATAGGGAGAGACTCATGGTTCTTTTGGCATAAGTTATGGTGTGTAGGATTAAATCACAAATTTTTATTTATATATTATTTTTTGGATTCATAAATGGATTAAATGGTCTTGGAGCATATATAGGCTCATCAACTGATAAAATAATTATGATTTTGGTTTCAACAAGTTAGTTGCAAGACGATAGTTATTATTTTCTAACTCTTGGCTTAAGATTAAAATTAATGATTTTGGAAACTTTCACCATGTTATATGAATTCTAACTCCATGTACAGTTATTTGGACCATAATATAGAATATATAGAAATGGAATCTTGTGCTTATTTAATTATTCATAAAGGGTATATTTGAAATAATTAGGATTAGGGATGGTTCTCGTGGAATATTTGTGAATTTAGGATTAGGGATGGTTCTGGTGGAATATTTATGAATTTTTGGGGCCTACACTAACAATTTTTCTCTTACACAATGTAAATTTGGAGTTCAAAATCATGTATAGGAATTGAAGCACACTATAAATCCTTACATATGGAATCTTTTTCCTACTATGTTGTATAGGGAGGGATTCGTTTGAAGGAGATGGAAAAATAGGTTGGTTTTTATGTCTCTTGTTCTACATCATAGATATCAAGCAAGGGTGTTTTCCCTACACCATGTTTTATTATCTAAAGTAGCCATTTAGAGGGTTATAAAACATTTCATAGGCCTCATATATGTAATTATATTTATCTTACATGATGATTAGGAGGTATATTTTAAGTGTGTATGAGGGATTGTTAATGTAGACTATTGATTGAGGACCTAAATACTAAACATATTGAATGTTATTATATATTATCCTATATGTTATCAGCCTATTTTTCTACCCTTGTCTCACTGACCCTTAGCCCTCACAATAAAATGCCTCTTTATTAACTTTGGGTGACCTTTTTTTCCAGTTTAACCCTTAGTCGTGGGTTGGTAGGCTTGTACATGTGGCCAAAGGCCTTTAGCCACTACCTAGGCTGCTTGTACCCATGACTAAGGCCATAATCCACCCTTTATGTGCTCGTAGCCAAGGGAATCTTCTAAAATCACTTGGTCCCTAGGCAATCAATTCGATTACACACTGATTCGAGCTGGCTAAGACTCATCCATTATAAGCTTCTGTAACTTCTTGTCATCCTGAGCGTCCACATTCATCCTATCGGGACCTATAATTTACCTATTTATACTGGATCATTCAAGAGGGTCAGGCTAGTTTTGGAGAGCCAGTATTTTGATGAGGTGAGATCTTGATCTTATGGTGCCATATTGAGAGCTTGTGAGGTCTTCGTCTTATGTGAGTGCTCTTCATGATCATTCATTGGATCTAGTGGGGAAAATCTGTCGGATCATGGAGAAGAGGCATTGGAGTGAAGGTATAGAAGCGTTGTATCATTTTTATGAGAATACTGAAGATCTATGTTCCCTCCCTTACATAATTATCTTTCAGATATTGTGATTGGTTTATATCATTGTTTATATAATGATCTTTTAAAGAAGATCACTTGTCATCCTTGAATGTTTGTGACTGTGTACAAATATTGAGATCGAGAGAGGATGGCCTTGATCGCTCGTGTGGAGCGTAAGAATTCTACTACAAACTCAAGATCCATCCCCAAACTAGGACGAGGGAAGGTACCATTCTCTTCATCATAGTGTAAATCCAATTGCATGTTTCTTGTTGAATCATATGGGATTGAGATATTTTGTATCTTCTTAGTCGTTCCTTTGTTTGTTTGATGATATATCAGACACTAGATCACTGAGCAAAAAAATCCTTGTGATTTCTAATGCAACACTATTAATACATATTTATTTACATAATCTCCTATGTTGTATTTAGGCACACAAAATCCTTGCCCATGGAATAGAATTTATAGATGGAATTATTATCCCATGGGAGGTATATGGGGCCTAATTTTTATATTTTGCATGGCATGCAAAGTTCTCATAGTATGGCTACTAAAACAAAGTATTTTCCTCAAAACCATATTCTTGGATTCAAAATATATATTTACAATATTTTGAACCATGTTATGGATCTTAAAGGTAGAAAATTTAATTGAAGGAAAAATGTGGATCTGATTTCTTTAATTAGTGGTGACAATGACCATTCTTATATCCCAAGCCATGTTTTATGTCACCAATTTAGGGAATCACACTTACACCATGTCATTTTGGCTCAAAGACCATGTGAAAGGCACTATAAAACATATAGGACTTATAGATGTAATATTTACTATATGGGAGTATTAAAGGGTGAATGCCAAGGAGTTGGCATGAGAGGGATGGTTCATGTTTCCTAATTCATTTTATTGGTAACTAACCTAAGGATTTTATCTACACTGCATATTTTTTAGCCTCCAAGCCCATGTATAGGCTACTAAACCATAGAAAAATCCCTTTATAATAATTATTTATAGTATGGGGATTATAAGATTGATTACAAGGATTGGGCATTGTAATTATGATTTTTGCAACCAAATTCATGATTTGGACATAAATCTCAAGTGTTTTTGAGAATATAATCCATAAATTTTGGGTTCATAAGTAACACACATGTCCGTAAGCACGATACACAACATATGGGATAGAATTAATTCAATTCTAGAACATTCAAGGTTTAATTTTTTTCATGGGATTGGTACAAAAATGATAGTTATTGTGTCCTAATTCATGGTTTGGGTCCAAATACTAGGGATTTATTTTGAAATACATGAATTGGGGGACCTCACATGCCATCATTTCCTTGATCAATTACACATGGGCCACACGTGGAACTTGTTGTGCTATAATAATAATTTTAACACAACTCTATAAATTGTAGAAAGAAATGAATGTTGACTTAGGAGTAAAATAGAGATCTTATATAATTGAGTAGAGAAATTGGAGGTGTATTTGATCCAGTTAACTAATTTTTATGTCAAGGTACAAAAGTTATTATCATTTATTATTTTTACCGATACAACATTTTTTATTAGCTCCACCTCTTCTTGGAATTGATTGTTATTCACTTATTATAGATATCTATGGTATTCAACATGGTATTGGACATGTTAGTTTGAGACCGAACTTGTTTTCTACAAGTCAACATTTTACTCTATCAGTTGTACATTCTAATATCAAGTTTGGTCCTTTAGATGGATTTACTCAAGTTTTGACTTGATGACTAGAATATAGGGTTTTTTAGGCTAATTAAGGGTTATAAGAAAAAACCCATGCTCTTAACGGCCAAAATTATGGCATATAGGAACACAACATAGAAACTCTATTAAAGAGTAAAAAACTTTGGTATTTTACAAAAACTATGGTTCCAGACCCTAAGCATGATAAAAAAAAGTTCATCATTGATGGAAAGAAGTATGAGGTTGTGGGAGTTATAATTCATTATATCTTTAGGAAACTTCACTTTCATACAAGTAGAATTCTAAATCAATTCTTAAAGAATTTGAATACATTGTTTGATAATATTGTTGAAAATTGATTTATGAAAATTGAGAAAAGGTTGATCCCTTATACTCCTCTCACCTTTGACATAAATAAGGACTATGTATCTTGCACGAAAGAGATTTTGTTAAACTATATGGAAAGGAATTTTGAAATGAATATTCTATCTAATGGAACTTGATGAATCTAAATATAAAGGTGATGATGTTTTATGTTTTATACTTAGTGATAGTTGGGCTAATAAAAATAGTGCATCAAGGAATATACCTTAGATTATTTTCTCACTTACCAATTAGAGCATAGGAAAATTTTCTTAATGAAGGTAATTAACTTGTGTGTAACCAATATTCCCATATTTTTAAGGGGAAATGTTGGAAAAGATAAAGAAAAAAAATGTTGAGGATTAGAATCAATGAAAATATCATTGGGGTAACCCTAATAACGGTTATGTTGGGCAAGAAAACTAGAATAAGCATGATGTTCAACCATTTCTTAAAAAGGTGAGAATTACAATATTTACATTCATGTAATGAAAATACAAGGCACATCAAGAAGACATGCTAAAACAAGACGAAAAAATTTAAGGATAATGGAATAAGCCTTGAAGGTGAGGTATCAACTAGTTGTACGCCAAATATATAAAATTAAATTTCATAAGGCAAGGGAAATATTTATAATTTTTTCTATTAGTAATTCTATGGCATTATATTCTTACACTTTTGAAAGTGAGAAGATATCCAATTCTAGTTGTACCCATCATATCACAAAGAATGTTTCTCTCTATTCTCCATTAAGTAAAGTTTCAAGAAATATTTGTTGTATATGATTATGTACTTGTTGTTTCTCATTACATGGTAGATTAAATTTTGGGATAGTTTGACCATTTTTGTGTGTCATATACCAATTTTGAGTGCCAATATCTTATTTTTATCCCAACTAGCCCACAATGGCAAGATGGATTATTTTTGTCCTAAGAGGTTTTTATGAAGGATACTAACAATGAATGTAACATCCACTTCCCACATCTACCCAAGTAACCAGCCAACCAAGGTAAAAATTTGACGAGAGGCTACTAATATAATATTCAGCCTCGTAACTTATGTGAAGGAAGTGGAACCGATGGAAACAAGACAAACACACTTTACAAAACATCAACAACACCTCTGGGAGATAAACCACCCTCCCAGACCCTTGAAACTTGAAGGGGGACTGAATTTTGATCCCCTTAAGCCTTAGACATGGGCATATAAGGGAAAGGGATCGGCTAACTACCTATAGCCATGAGAATGCCTTGGCAAGGTGGCGACCAAGGCCCCAAAAGGTCAATTTTTTGCCTGCAACTCTGGGATTCGTGCCACATTTTTATCCCTAGAGCCCAAGTCATTGCCCACAAATTCAAGAAACTTTAGGAGAGGTTAAATAACATTAAAATAAAGGCATGGATGAAATCACATCATCGAGAACTCATTTAGACTCCCATAGCCATGATACGCATTTCATCAAACATGTCACAAACATTCCATATACACGTATAAAAAACAAATTTAAACATGGGGGTATCTTACAAATATGAGAATAGCTAAGATTCATTGCTCCACTAAATCATAAGATACAATACAATATATTTGACCATAGATATATTGTGCATTCATTTACGAGTAAAACATAGATAGAGCCATACATCATCACTGATCAAATACATGCTTATAACCAACATAATAACAACATAAATACAATGGATATAACAAAAATTAAATCCATACATAAGCCAATACATTTGCATACCGAATATCAGAGGAATGAGCTCTTCATTAATGAATTTAAAAACCAACTGGAGATGGGACTTCCACATTCCACCCGAGCATAGATTGGATGAGCCAAGTCTCACTTCATCCAATCACCCTCGTGCCATATTCCAACCATGAATGTGGGACTTTATCAAGAACATTAATCAACACCAAACTAGGGCTCCAGGGACCAAACCATCTCAACCCCAAAACCAGTGATTTCTCCTCACGGTCGAACATCACTAACCATGACGGATTGTTCTCCCCCAAAGTTTCTTCAAGGCTCCAAAGTGTTTGTTCCAACCAAGGCTCCAGAACTAGTAAATCAACCCCATTTTTTCTCGAGCTCTAGAGCCTTTGTCCAACCAAGGCTCCAGGACTAGTAACTCAACCCAGATGGTGCTCTAGAGTGTTTTTCCGACCAAGGCTCCAGGACTAGTAACTCAACCCAACAGTTGTTTGTTGGGCTCTAAAGCGTTTTTCCAAACAAGGCTGCACGATCTAATAAATCAATACAACAACTAAAGGAATCATGATAACCAATAGAAAATAATCAATGAAAATAAACCCACAATACCATGGTTGTCGAGGAAATGGCAAGGCTAGGAAATTCACATGAATGCACCATGCATGCCAAAACTAGTGAGGAAAACATACATGCAACTCGGTACCTGCAATCAAATCTTGTTGTAGTTTTTATGCTAATGTACACCTACGCTTTCCTACTCTTCCTTTTCCTCCTTGATCCAAATCACCAAGTATCCACAGTCTACAAGAGTGCTCTAAGAAAACTCTAAGTATGCAAGAGTATGAGAGAGAGATAAAGAATAATGAGAGAGCTCAAAAAATGCTCTGAAAAAAGGTACCAACTGATCATCAAAAGCCTTTTTATATAATAGGCCTCTATTTTCTTCATTTTCCATTATTTTCCTTCAATTTACTGCTCACATGCAACCTGTGACCTTTCATCTCTCTTTTCTCCTAATTTCCATTATTTTTATAAACAAATGTCCCAAAAATACCTTTTGCCTCTTTAATGCATTAGCCATAGCCTTTTCCAATTTCCTTAGCAATAATGAACCATGTGAACATCCACACTTGGATGTTTTTCCCAACATTCAACATGGAATACGTGTCCCATCAACCGTGGTTATAATTTTAACTTTATTATATGGAATTTTCACGAGTGTTGTTATAATGAATTTATTGTCATTGTTGTTAAGGTTATTCTTGAACCTAAATACATACTATAAATCTAAAATTTAGCTAAATAGGAGCTAGGACCAACCATACTCAGTAGCCAAGAATGAAGACCAAAATAAAATTGTGTGATCAACTTGGACTTTAATTTTTTGAAGTATGAAATTGATCATCAAGTTTAGTATGAATAATGGATTATCTAACACAGTGAACTCTAATGCTATTTGTGAAGTGTCTGTGTTTGGGAAGAATTACCAAGATGCAGTTGAGATTGGAAATTCGTAGGCAGTAAGGATTGAGTAGCTAGATCTTACCCATAGTGACCTTACACAATCAACGACCATTATTAGCTAGCAAAAACTCATATAAAACAGACCTAAACTAATATACTAGCTTATATGAAATCATTTTACATAGGATCAATAGTCCTTCAAAATAGGAATATTGTATGACCACCATTACACATCTTGAAGTCTTCATTATAGGTTAGAGAACTCAATATTAGTGGAGAAACCCCATTGGTAGTGCTTAGTTTGTTAGATCTATCATATTGGGTGGCTATGCGCCTTGCTAATGGTTTATGGTTCAAAATCACTTCTTTCTTACCCCATGGTCAATTGAGGACATTCATTAATGACTTTTTTAGGTATTATTTGGTATATTTATTTAAGAATAAAGAACGTGTTTTAAAATTTTTAAGTAATTTAAGGAATTAGCTGAAAAATGTAATGCGATCAACCTATGCAATTTTTAATATATAAGAATGGAGGAGAATATGTGTGAATAATAAATTACATAATTAATTTTCATAGCATGATATCTCTTGGTGGTGATTTATACCTTACACACCTTAACAAAATGATATTGTTGAAACAAATAATTATACATTAGTCAAAATTACAATACATTTTCTTTAAGCCAAATTTACGCTAACTAGATTTCAAAAAAATGCTATCTCTTACTCAAAATACATTCTAAACATTACTTAAATCAATGTTGCATTGGAGATGACTCGTCTTGAGAAATTGAGTGGAAGGAAATCATAATACAAATATATTAGAACATTTATATATATGTATAGTGTACGCTCATATTTTAAACCAGCCTAGATCCATCTTAACTCCAGATCTATCAAGCGCCGAGAGGGATCAAATATCTCGAGGTGCAAACCTCTTTTTGGAGTGAAAAACTTGAGGAAAGGTTTGCACCTCGAGATATTTGACCCCTCTCAGCGTTTGATAGATCTAGAGTTAAGATGGATCTAGGCTGGTTTCAATCGTGTGCGACCAAGGAAAATCTATCGATAATATGAGGAACATATGCTTAATTTTAACAATAATATGTAAATACATCTATTATTAATAACCATTTTAAATATGTCTAAGATTTATTGAGTCATTTTAATTTTGAATTTTCTTAATTACCTTAGTTTTTTGATATGATAAATATTGTAAAATAACTTTAATGATGAAATAAAAATTTTGAATGAAAACTAACAATGTAATAATATTGAATGATAGAAACTGTGAATAATAAGAATGTAGTCAATAAAAAATAGTCTTCATTGTGATCGTAAACCATTTAAATATTTAGCTCGAGTTGTTGTAGTAAACATCATACCTTGTCTCTCTTTCTCTCCAATATCAATATGTTTAATTACTATAACATAGAAATCAATGTACATTGTCAACAGTTTTTTTTGCTTACACTGAAATCATTGCAGATGATAAATATTGTAAAATAACTTTAATGATGAAATAAAAATTTTGAATGAAAACTGACAATGTAATAATATTGAATGATAGAAACTGTGAATAATAAGAATGTAGTCAATTACGAATAGTCTTCATTGTGATAGTAAACCATTTAAATATTTAGCTCGAGTTGTTGTAGTAAACATCATACCTTGTCTCTCTTTCTCTCCAATATCAATATGTTTAATTACTATAACATAGAAATCAATGTACATTGTCAACAGTTTTTTTTGCTTACACTGAAATCATTGCAGATGATAAATATTGTAAAATAACTTTAATGATGAAATAAAAATTTTGAATGAAAACTGACAATGTAATAATATTGAATGATAGAAACTGTGAATAATAAGAATGTAGTCAATTACGAATAGTCTTCATTGTGATAGTAAACCATTTAAATATTTAGCTCGAGTTGTTGTAGTAAACATCATACCTTGTCTCTCCCGCTCTCCAATATCAATATGTTTAATTACTATAGCATAGAAATCAATGTACATTGTCAAAAAAAAATTTTGCTTACACTGAAATCATTACACACTATTAATCCAATGACTTTAAAATTAATGTACCATCATACATCTAATTCCATCAAATAAAAAATCGACATATACATTGGAATCAATGCATCTAATGTAAGAAATCAATTAATAATAGAAAACAACATCTACACTGAAATTAATGCATCTAATGCAAGTAATCAAATATGATTAGAAATCAACATCTACACTCAAATAAATATGTCTAGTGCAAGTAGGAAAATAGGACTAAAAAGAAACATCTACACTAAAATAAATGCATCTAGTGTAAGCAATCAAATAGGATTAGAAATCACCATATACATTGAAATAAATGCATTTAGTGCAAGCAATCAAATAGGATTATAAATCATCTACATTTAAATCAATGCATTTAGTGCAAGAAATCAAATATAATTAGAAATCAGCATCTACATCAAAATTAATGCATCTAGTGCAAGCAATCGAATAAGATTAGAAATCACCATCTACACTGAAATCAATGCATTTAGTGAAAGAAGTCAAATATAATTAGAAATCAACATCTACATTGGAATTAATGCATCTAGTGCAAGCAATCAAATAAGATTAGAAATCGTCATCTACATTGAAATAAATGCATTTAATGAAAGCAATCAAATAGGATTAGAAATCACCATCTACACTGAAATCAATGCATTCATTGCAAGAAATCAAATAGGATTAAAAATCATCTACATTGAAATCAATTCATCTAGTGCAAGAAATAAAATATAATCAGAAATCAACATCTACATTGAAATTCATGCATCTAGTGAAATCAATCAAACGGGATTAGAAATCACCATCTACACTGAAATCAATGCATTTAGTGCAAGCAATCAAACAGGATTAGAAATAATCTACATTTAAATCAATCCATCTAGTGCAAGTAATCAAATATCATTAGAAATCAACGTATACACCAAAATCAATGCATCTAGTGCAAGCAATCAAATAGGATTAGAAATCACCATCTACATTGAAATCAATGCATCTACTGCAATAAATCTTCTTCCCTCTATCCCCCCCATCTATATCTATATATCCCTCCATCTCTCCTTCTTTGTCTATTTATCTCACCCCACCAAGCACACACTCTCCCTCACTCCATATCTATCAATTTCTTTGTCCCACCCTCCTTCTTTCCATCTATCTCTTTTTATCTTCACCTTACATCTATATCTCTATCTCCCTCCATATCGCTATATCAACCCCAAATCATAAACTCTCTTTCCCCAATCTCTCTCTCTCTCTCTCTCTCTCTCTCTCTCTCTCTCTCTCTTCGATTGATCGATCTATTTTCCACTTCCATCCCTCTCCCTCGCTTCTATCTCTCTTCCCTCCTGCTACCCTTTCTCCCTCTCTCTCCATCTTCTTTATCACTCCCTCTCTCTCTCTCTCTCTCTCTCTCTCTCTCTCAACCTCTATGTATTTATCATTACCTCCCCCTCTCTCCCTATCCATCTCCATCTCTCTTTCCCTACCTCTCTTTACTCTCTCTTCTCCTTTCTCTCCCACCCTCTCTCCCTCTCTCTCTCTCTTCACCTTCCAACTTTGTTACCATATTCCTTTATCTCTGCTTCTCTCCCCCCTTCTCTCCATATCTCCTTATTTTCCTCTTTATCTCACCCCCAAACATACACACTCCCTCTCCATCTCTCCCTTGTCACTCAGCCTCTCTCTCCACTACTCACACTCTATGTCTTTGTTCTTCTCTCCCTCTCTCCCCATCTAGCTCCATCTCTCTATCCCTCCCTCTATCCCCATCCAAATCAATATTTCTATCCCTCCCTCTTTCCTCGCCCCTCTCCTCCTCTCTTTCAAGTCCCTTCTCTTTTCCTTCCTCTGTCTCCCTTTCTCTCCTACCTCCCTTTCTCTTCCCCCATCTCTCTCTCTCTCTCTCTTTCTCTCTCTCTCTCTCCTACAATCCTCTCTCTTCCCCCATCACTCTCTTCCACTCTCTCATCATTCCTCTCTCTCCCTTTCTCTCTCGCCTCCTTCTATTCCGCCCCCAGCTCTCTCTCTTTCTCTCTCTCTCTCTCTCTCTCTCTCTCTCTCTCTCTCTCTGCCCTCCAATCCTCTCTCTTCCCCCCATCACTCTATCTCACTCTCCAACTATGTTACTATATCCCTCCATTTCTCCTTCTCTCCCCCCTTGTCTCCATCACTCCTTCTATGTATCTTTATCTCACCCCTAAGCATACACACTCTCTCTCCATCTCTTCCTTGTCACTCCCTCTCTATGTATTTCTTCTTCCTTTCCTCTCTCCACCTCCAAATCCATCTCTCTATTCCTCCTTCTCTCCTCATCCTATCATCCTTCCTCTCTCTCCCTTTCTCTCCTACCTCCCTCTCCCTTCTCTCTCTCTCTCTCTCTCTCTCTCTCTCTCTCTCTCTCTCTCTCTACCCTCCAATCCTCTCTCCTTCTCCCTCCCTCTCTCCTTATCTCTCTCCCACCTCCATCTTAATGTCTCCCTCTCCCTCTCTTACCCTTCTCTAACTCTAACTCTTCTCCCTCTCTCTCTATTCATTCACCTCTAGTTTTTATTTTTTTACCATACCTATGGTTTATTTATATTTTTATTTATATACCATATCTCTTTTTTGAGTGTTAGTAAACATTTTCATATTTTAAGTTAATATGGTTTAAATTTATTTTTAATGAATGTTTAATTGTTCATTTATATGTTTATGTAATTTATTGTTTAAGCCGACATATTTAGATTTTTTTCTAATTTTTTTTAGTTTTTCTTTTTTTTGGCTTCCGACATACTTACACATTGGGGTCATACTGGGCTGTAGAATGCACCTCTCGACACAGTCATAATAAAAAGAAATTAGATGCAAAGTGTCATACTTGTATTATAATGAGTTACTCTAATGAATCGAAAATCTATAGGTTATTTAATCGAGTCAAACTAAAAGTTATTTTGAAGAGACAAGTTGTATTTGATAAACATGATTTATATGTTTGTCACTTGAACTCCACTTTTGGATTATTATGTGTTGATCTACTTGAATTTTTTGAGCAATTTTGGAGAAAGTGACTATTACTCATTATCAACAAATGTGTAAACTAGCTCATTAGCTAGAAAATTGACTTGCATGATAAATTTTACTTTAAATCAATCTTTTACAAAAAGAGTCAACTACAAGCAATAATTTGGTTAATTTTTCAACTATGAACTCACATATTGGTGGATCTACGACTAAATTCCGTTCATAATGGAAATGGTCTTTCTTGATGGGTGGATAAGACAATTGAAACTACTAAAGTTGATGTAGGTAATATAATTAACTTTGAGAGGACTATAGGAAATAAATAATGTGATAATGTTTAAAAAAAAAAAAGTGTTAGAGGCATGTGCTATCGATACTTTTCCATATGGAAATGGATGAATTAAATGGGATAATGTCATGGATAAAGAGTACAATTAGCTTAAAAGGAATAAAACCTGGGATTCGGTTCCTAACTATAAGGAAAGAATATCGTAAAATGGTGATGTCTTTAAATATTAAATTCACATGGAATGGTGTTGCTCAGGGGCATAGGGCTTGTATGGTAGCAAAATTACTTTCTTAGTAGGAGTATAGTGATTACACCAAGAATTTTTCCCTAATTAAAATGTGAACTATGTTCAACTTATTATTTCACTAGTTTCACTTATTGCTCGTTTTGTATGGGAGGTAGATCAAATCAATGTCAGAGTGATTTCTAACATGGAAATCCCACATAGGATATTTATATGGAGTAACCCCATGCTTTGAGAAAGATGATGGTATTATGTTCTAATTGAGTAAATCTATGTAGGCTTAGGAAAACGCCTATAGGGAATGGTACTAGAATATGAGATCTTCTTTCTTAGTCTTAAATATTGTGAATTATATCAGTATTTATGA
Source organism: Pinus albicaulis (assembly GCA_034641835.2). Classification (NCBI taxonomy): domain Eukaryota; kingdom Viridiplantae; phylum Streptophyta; class Pinopsida; order Pinales; family Pinaceae; genus Pinus; species Pinus albicaulis. The sequence continues at coordinate 84,154,455 of CM076582.1, forward strand.
TTAAAAGGTGAATGTTAATGTTTTTATAGTTGTATTGTATGCTAATGATTTAGCTATCACTTATTGTATTGATAAATTGATTTTTAGATTGGAGAAAATAATAGATACATTTAAATATTGTTGATTGATCGCATTTTTTTTGGGAATCCAAATCTTGGATACAAATAATCATATATTTCTTTCTCAACTTTTATATATATTAAAGATGTTGAATATGGAATACTACATGTCATACACAATATTTTTGCGGGGTAAAACTAACTAATCAGTGTAATTCTCCCAAATTTTATGCTACTCTATGTATGAGGGTTCTTGGTAACACAAAGTATTTGACTTATATTTAATGTAATATACCATTTGTGGTTTACCATGGTCTCAAATTCCATATGGGATTTGAAAAGGGGCTATTTAAATGTTGCAAAGATGACATTCTCTGTATCAAGTGTATTTATTATATTTTTTCAAAGTGTTGTGAGAATAATTTGAACTAATTGGTTGGTTAGAATCAAATTGAGTTATAGACAATGATGCCAGGAAGTTAAGTCTTGTTTATGCATTTCATATTTCATATGTACCCATATTATAGCCTTGTAAAAAGTAGAAGGTGGCTTTCATAATAGCCGAATAAGCTAAATATCAAGGTGCAATAGGAATTGCAGACTCGTAGCCTAATATGTGAGCTTAAAATTCCTTGCAAGGATTTTATTTAGCATATTTAGTCAAAGTTCAATACAAGTATTTGAAAATTTTGTTGTTCACAATAAAATGGAGCATGTGGAGTTTCATGCCTATTATTTGAGACAATTGATACTCGAGAAATTTGTGGTCCTTTTTTTTTTTGGGATTGGTGACCATATTGGTTATATGGTTATGAAATCATTCACAAAATTAATTGTGTGAAATTTTGGGCTAGTTTGGATTTGGGAATCTACGAGTTTGTGGTAGTGTACAAAGATAATTCTACACCCTACATCTAAAAATAATTATGATAATGGGGGTGGTAGAGTTTTTAGCAAATGCTAGAACAACATTCTTATCCCACCTTTAGATAATTTGGAGATAGTAATTTTGAACTTATCAAGAGTCAAAGTTCAGCTAAGAAGTTAGATTAGTATTTGATTAGCTAACCAGACCAATTAATGGTGATCTTGGCAATATTCACTAGTGCATAGGTTAGAGCAGAAAGGATAGAAATGTAGATGGTTTTAATGTGATCATAATTGATTATGACTTCCTTATTCTATGGGAGTTGGTGATCTTGGCAATATTCACTAGTGCATAGGTTATAGCATAAAGGATAGAAATGTAGATGGTTTTAATGTGATCATAATTGGTTATGACTTCCTTATTCTATGGGACTTAATTACGGTTTGGGTTTTATAAGGATGATCTTATATATGGATCTAATAATGTAAAATTTGATGTGTTGAACTATTTTTACTTTTTATTGAGTACCATAATGATGTTATTAATGCATGTCTTCTTAGATTCATTGTTCTTTACTTATTAAAATTTAATGTTTCTCGTGTAAAAATTGTTTAACAAAGACTTGTTCATGCTAATCCTCGATGATTTTATTTCAAATATGGAAAAAGCATCCAATAATACCATTTCTAAACATTTATATTTCATGACAACTCTAAAAACAAAATAAATGTGCTACACAAAGGAATTAACCTCCCATTGAACTTAGTAGTAATTAATTACACAATCTTGAAAATGAAAAAAACTAGTATGCCTTCTCTTTTGAACTCCAATTTATGATGAATACTAATTCTAAATAAGTTTCTTACAAATTTTCCTACTATCTATATGGAACTTGGATGAATGTGCACCATGAAACACTTGAGATTTGAATTTAATTTATTTGAAATTTATCTTATCGAGAAAAAAAGAACTATCATCTTCATTATACATATATTTATATTCATATTACTTGTTTTGATTTTGTAGAATACGTTTTAACATTAAATTAACAATGTTTTTAAGAATTTAAAATTTGTATTATTATAATTTATAAATTTTTCCAATTTGAGTTCAGATAAGTTAAGTTTTTTACATTATCATGTTGTATTTTCAATATTTAATATTAATTTTTTTACAAACATTGAAATATTAAATTAATTATATATAATAGATATATAATTATTAATTTTTTTCAAACATAATTTATTTTCATTTTTGATGAAATTAACTGATGACTTTAGGATGGAGGTTTTGCGAGGGTTTGCAGGCGTGCCTGGCCTCAGGCCATGTCGCCTGTGTGGCCGCCTGATGTGACAGGCGTACGTTTTCGTCAGATCTCTACCAAGACCTGGCTCGCCCGACTTGGGCCACGAGGAGGCTGTCACGGGGCCGTAAGGCCGTTTTGGTTTTTACCTGGAGAAAGGATGAAGGATATGGTTTTACTGTTTGTCTCTCCCTCGCGACGAAATTTGAGCTTACTTAAACAGTTACGGTTCTCTAGTTGTTGTAGTGTCGGTTTTAGGGTTTCCTTAAAGTCGCTGCTATGGGGGTTGAGCAGGATTACGTGGACCTAGATCCAGCACTGGAAGACCTGCTTACGGTTTGGGGGCAAGAAGTAACCTCTCATAATCCTAACCGCTTCTTTCCAAAACCGGCAGAGAAAGCTTCCCTCGTCAGGAAGGAAGATGGTTTAGGGCTCCTCCCTAACAGGAACTCTTTTTGCGAAGAGAAGTATCAAGATCAGCGGGGTCGGGCTGAAAAAGGTACTCACGTTGTAGGATCGAGCTATGGAAGCATCCCTAGTGACGAGGACGGAGGTGGTGCTCGGCGCCTTGATACCAGAGCTAACTCTTCGGGGCTAGGTATTTTATTTTTTCCTGCTCTGACTGGTGGATTAGAAGATGTTGTCGCGAGCACTGGTTTTTTCAGTGAAAAAGGTGTTAAAGGAGCTGGGTTAGCAAGCCTTGGTCATCAAGATGCCTGTGGGGTTTTGGTCAGGAGTGGGGGCTTGGAAAAGGGACGTTTTGCTAAAAATCAGGGTTTGTCTCAAAACCCTGATTGCGCCACTCAAAATTCTCGATCGACGGGCTTAAATTTGACTCATAAGGATGTCATGGTTGGTCAGAACCAGGTCTCCTTGTTAGGAACAGAGTTAAAGAGTCCTCGGGGCAATGTGTTGTCTTTTGAAGGCAAGGGTCGGCTGGCAGGGGCCGATTTAGACCTTAGAACGGTTCTGGCTTCTGGTCGACTGCTAGAGGAGTGTCGGGCAGGGAATCGGAGAACAGGGCCTCTCAAGAGTCGGAAGAAAGGCGACAGGAGTCACCTGAGGACAGAGAAGCAGATGCCCCGGCAGTTGAGGAGTTGGAGGGGAGCGAAGGCCAGAAGGAGGTGGTGGGGGGAAAAAGAAAGAAGCAGAAACCCATCAAGAAGAAAGAGGTGGGTATAGATGTTGACAAAGTAATGGAAGCCTCTGAGACTATTCTGGTTGGTAGAGTCTGTGGTAGAAAGTACTCCGCTGCCTACATATGGGATTGGGTTCATACTGAATGGGGAAACTCTCCTGGGAAACCTATGAAGATTATAGTCTTAAACAGAGGTTGGTTCAACATGAGGTTTGAGTAGAAGGATCAAGCGGACTGGGTCATTCAAAGAAACTGGTGTTTCAGTAAGCGCCCCATTCTCTTTTCAAAAATGGACCCCTCTTTTTGATGCCCAAACGGAGAAGATGGAAGAATCTCCAGTCTGGGTAAAATTACCAGGGCTCCCAATGTAGTTCTGGACGGACTCTGTTTTTATTTCGATTGGGAATACCCTTGGAAAATTTCTGGAAGCCGACAAGTCTTTCCTACAAACAAATGATCTTAGCGTGGTGAGGTTTCTTTTCAGTATAAATCCCAGAGAAGGGTTGGCGGATGCGATGACTCTTAAATACAGGGATCTTGAATTTCTCCAATCTTTGGACTATGAAAATTTGTCGTTCCGTTGCCACATATGCCATAAGTATGGCCATTTAGCAAAATAATGTCGACTGGGGTATCGACGCATAAGAAGCCAGTATAAGGTTGTGAGGAAACCGATGGTCTCTCCAGTATCAGAAAAATGGGCTGATCAGATCCAATTGGAGGAGCCTTCAGGAGCATCACAGGGTTTGGTGGAGCCGTTCGATCAGGCTCAGGTGGCGGTCTCGACCCCGCTCTTTGAGAAGGTACCTGCTATGACGCCCACACCATCTCCCACTTCTGTAGAGACAACTGGGGCTTGACAGGAAGGTATGATTTCCTCCTCCCCCACTTCTCCATGTCTTTTTGTTTCTGTTTATGATTTGGTCTCTTCCATGCCTGGTCCTTCCAGGCAGGTCCAGGTGGAGTTTTCAAATTTAAACTTAAACATTTCTCCTGTTGATAGCTTGGTCATCTCTGTTCCTCCTGCCTCTTATTCCCCTTCCCATGACCCTATTGATCCTTTGGTCCCTAGTTCTCCTAAGGCGCCCCATCTCCCCCCTGAGGCACCTCCCTATAATTTGAGACCTTTGGCAAACCGTTCTGGGAAAGGAGTTGTGTATGGTGGTTTGGAGTTAGATTCAGTTCCCATAGGACCCAGAAAGATGAGGAGCAGGAAATATGAACTCTCCAAGGCTCAATTAAAGGCGAAGATAGATGTAGAAGATGGTAAGCATAAGCTTTTGTATGGGGTGCTTAGAGCAACAAAGCCACCCTATGATGTTTTGAAATGATTCTCCTTTCCTACAACTATAGGGGGTTAGCTAGTCAACCCAAAAAACTAGCCTTGAAGGAACTGGACAGAGCATACAACCCGGATATCTTGTTGCTTCAGGAGACCCTCGGTAAAGGAGAGGAGGTGACAGGGCTTTTGTATAAACTGCTTCCTGGTTGGCTCTTCCAAGCCCTTGATGCCAACAGTCGTTCTTGGGGTGTGGTTACGGGGTTTAAATCTAGGAATCTCAAATTAATCTCGGCTTGGGGTTTAGAAAGTTAATTGGTGGCGGAATTATATTCAAAGGAGTTATGCTATCTTCTCCTTATTATGAATGTGTATGGGCCTTGTCAAGAGCGGGAGCTTTTCTGGACCTCTTTTTTTTTTCAGAAATCCTGTCTTGCTCACCCCAATCTTATCATACGAGGGGATCTAAATTTCTCTCTGGGGGTCTCGAAATCCTGGGGAGCCTCTGCTCGAGCTGACCCTCTGACTGATTTCTTTCTTTCTAGAATTGCTTCCTCCCACTTGGTAGACGCCCCATTACTTAAGCCTCGGCCAACCTGGAGGAACAAAAGAGTGGGGGAGGATTGGGTGGGAAAAAAACTGGACCATTTTCTCCTATGTGAGGACCTGGTGGAAAAGTTGTCTATTTTCAGGCACTGGGTGGGGGAAGGGGGTCTGTCTGACCATCTTCCTGTCCTGTTGGAGACAAAAGGTGCCCTCAAAAAACCTGGGTCTCCTTTTAAGTTCAAATCTTCTTGGTTAAAGGATGATTCCTTCATCAAATTATTTCATGCTACTTGGAGCAGGGATGGACCTGAAATTGGAGGAAGGCTAAGCAGGAGTCAAATGTTCATGAACAATCTTAAAAAGTTGAAAACTGCAACTAAGGAGTGGATAGCCCAAAAATCCTTAAAGGAAGAGGAAGAGATGAGGGCCATAAATGCTGAACTTTCCCTCCTAGAAGGCCCGGAAGGAAATGGCTATGCCACTCTAGACTCTCAAAATAGAATTCAGGATCTGGAAGCTGCAAGAAAGAAACTTCTTCAGGTAAAAGAGGAAAGGTGGCGCTTAAAAAGCAGAGCTATTTGGCTCCAAGCAAGGGACGAAAACACAAGATTCTTCCAAAATTATGCTAAGGGAAGGAAAAACCTTAATACTATCTGGGAGATGCCGAAAGACAATGGGGAATTGGCACAGTCCTTTGAAGAGCTAGCCTCCCTTGGAGTGGCCCATTTCAAAGCTCTTTTTAGGGCCCCAGAAGAAGCCTCTATTGCTGAAGTCATTCGAGCAGCTCAATTCTTCCCTCGCTTCATAGATGAGGAAGGAAAAGACAACCTCATGGCACCGGTCTCCAAATAGGAAGTGGAAGCTATTCTGAAGTCAATGCAGAAAGAGAAAAGTCCTGGTCTGGATGGTTGGACGGTCGAATTCTTTCTTCATTTTTTTGATTCTCTTGGTGATGATTTGGCTGCAGTTGTTGAAGAGTCTCGGGTTTCATGTTCTGTCTATTAGCCATTCAATGCTACTCTCCTTGCCCTTATCTCTAAGTCGGATCACCCTTCCTCATTCAATGACTTCCGTCCTATTTTGTTGTGCACTTGTCTGTACAAGATTATTGCCAAAACCATTGCCTCCAGGTTGAAAACCTTTCTCTCAAAAAACATCTCTGCTGAACAGTTCGGCTTTTTGGATGGTAGGCAGATCCATGAAGCAGTAGGGGTTGCCTAGGAAACTCTACACAACCTTAAAAAAAGCAGGAAAAAGGAAGCTATTGTCAAAATTGACCTTTCAAAGGCTTATGACAGGATCAGTTGGTTGTACCTTAGGCTTCTTTTAACTCACCTTGGCTTCAGCTTTGATTTTGTCAGATGGGTTATGGGGTGTGTCACCTCTTCGTTGATTGCAGTCCTCATCAATGGGGTAACAACTGATTTTTTCAATCTAAAAAGAGGCTTGCGTCAAGGTGTCCCCTCTCTCCCCTTCTGTTCTTACTGGTAGTGGAGGGCCTTAGTCTAATGATTCAAGAAGCTAAGAGACAAGGGGAGCTTAAGGGGATCGAAGTTGCGCTCAACTTGTGGGTAACTCATCTTCTCTTTTTTTATGACATTCTTCTTTTCAGTAATGGGAGCTTCGAAGATTGTCGGTGTTTAAAGAGGTATTTAGACCTTTTTTTGAAAGCCACTGGGTTGAGTATAAATGATCAAAAATCCTCCATAACTACTGCAAGGCTCTCCAGGGGGGAAGTGGACAAAGTTAAAGAAGTTCTTCAGTTTGAAGCCAAATCCATACAGTACATGTTTAAGTACCTTGGCTTCTTTCTAAAACCAGATAATTATCGGGTTCAAGATTGGTCTTGGCTTCTTGAAAAAATTGAAAACAGGATGAAACACTACAGTTTCAAATGGCTGTCGAGAGCCGGCAGACTTGTGTTAATCAAAGCTGTAGTATTGGCAATTCCGGTTTATTGGGCCAGCCTTATCTGGGTACCTAAAAGTATACTGAGGAAGATTGGTCAAATCAGTAGCAGATTTTAATGGACGGGCTCAAAGGTTGAACATGTAATTCCCTGGGTTGCTTGGGGAAAGATAGTCAAGACCAAAATGTTGGGGTGGTTGGGGTGTAAAGGACCTGGTCCCTTTTTCTAGATCTCTTGCTGCAAAATTAGCTCGGAGACTAATTATGTCAGAAAATCTCTGGACTTCGGTTATCAAAAGGAAATATATAGACCCAATGCCAACTTTGGTCTGGCTCAGGTTGCCCCAGAAATCGTTAAATAATTCCTCGGTGGTGTGGAAGGCGTTAATAGCAGCTGCCAAAATCATCGAACAAGGTTTGGCCTGGAATGTTGGTGATGGGAGGTTGGTTAGACATGGTAGGGATCCTTGGGTGGGCTGTTCAGGTTCTTAAGAGTTATCGAGAGATTTGATTGAGCATCTCAACAATAGGGGGCTATTTTTTCTTAACCATGTTGCGGACACTAAAAGATCCACGATTTGGAGACAAGAATGGGTCTCTGGGAATGCTCTCAGTCTGGAAGGAAGATGGCTGGAGGAATGGGAAATCTTCCGAACTGGTTTATAGAACTCCCACATCTGAATCACTGATCAGACAGATGAGCTGAGGTGGGTGCATTCTCAGACTGGTTTCTACACTCTAAAACTGGGTTATGATTGGCTAATGACATAGAACGGGTGGGAGGAACCTTGCTGGTGGTCCAAACTGTTGTGGAAGCTTAAAGGACTTGCCAAGACTCGGTTGTTCTTTTGGTGCATCCTTAAGAAGAAAGTCCCCACATGGGATTTTCTTCAGAAAAGGGGAAAAATTGGGCCTGGGTGGTGCATTTTGTGTAAAAGCAATGAGGAATCGGTTCATCATGTTTTTCTTCTCTACCCTTTCACCATCAGCCTATGGAATGAAATGCTGAGGTTAACCAAAATACCTTTGAGGTGGGAAGGCCAGGAGATCTCTGAAGCCTAGCATCGTTGGTGGCAGGAAGCTCCAAACGACAAAGTCTGGAATTTTCCACTCTTGGTAGCTTGGGTAATATGGATTGCTAGAAATCAACTAATTTTTAAAGATTCTCCTTTTCCTATTGGTAAACTTGCAACAGAAGGGGTTGCCATCTACGAAAATATCCCAGTTCCTTCTATTTCTCAACAAACTAGACCTATTCAGAGGGAGGTGATCAGGGGATCAATTCCTTGGGCATACTTTGATGGGGCCTCAGACCCAAACCGGAATTGTGGAGCTGGTCTGGTGATTTTTTACCCCTTTGGGAAACTTCTTAGAGCTTCCATTGGCCTAGGACCTAGAACAAACAACTTTGCAGAGCTTAGGGCCCTTCATCTTCTTCTTTGTTGGTTGTCCTTTTGTAATGTGCGAGAGGCTCAGATTTTTGGTGATTCTCTGAATACAGTTAATTGGGTCAACGAAACACAACAATGCAGAAATTATCTTTTACTTCCTTTGCTTATTGAGATTTCTCGTCTTAAAAGGTTTTTCACTGAGTTGTCAATTTGCCATATTTACAGGGAGCGGAAATTGGAGGCAGATCACCTCTCTAAAGTTGGCTCTGAACAAGCTCTGGGTGCATGGACGGTAGAAGAGGTCATGGAAGGGGTGGCGAGGCCAATTGCCCCCCCTATTTTTGAACAAAGGCCGTGAATTATCAGCTCAAAAAACCTTTCTTTCTGTTTCATGTATATATCCGCATATGTAATTCTCTTATAGACTCTTTATAAACTTATTGACATGACTCAGGGCTGTTTTCCTCTTTGAGGAGGCCTGGGCCGCTGTCCATTTTTTACTGTCATTGCCTTTATATGTCAAGGGATTGCTTACTTCCTGGCATTGCACTAATTGGAAATGTATGAAGAAACTGTCCTTCCTACTCATTCTCTGTTTCGGCTGTTTCCCTTGCATGGGAGTCGGGAGAATGACAAGGACATGATCCCCCTTATTTTGAACCAGCCATTTTGTTGGGACTGTTTTGGTAAATGCCTGAGAGTATTTACAAAACAGTTGAATTTTGTTTTCTCTGCTTACAAAGTGAGAACGGAAATGCTATGTATATACTTTGTAACCTTTTCATGATAATAAAAAGTTCGATTTTTTCTGCGGAAAAAAAAATTATTTTTATTTTACAAATCCAAATGAATATAAAAAATTATATTGTATTCGATTGAAATTTTTTTGAAACTTATCTTTTAATTACTTTTAATATTATAGATGTTTATTCTACAATAACACCATCCTACAGAATTTTGAACCATGCTTCTGAATCAAACTAAAATCGTATTTTCGAATGCTTTTTACATAACTAAATTAGCACCTACCTATGAAACTTTGATGTAATATTTTTAGTTATCATTCCAAAGACCTTCTTGTTTCCAGCGTACCAAATATTTTTTTTAAAGCTCCGCTATAGGGGCGAACCAGATTTATGATTGGTGTATTAATGGAAACAAAACTTTTATGATTCAATGTGCCCAGCTAGTCTCGGAACCATGCCTAAACCTGATGGCCATTTTGACCTCTCAAGAATAAAATGCTAACAGAAAATTTAGACCATATATATGTTTATTACCAATAATTATAAAGTAAATGAAAGAGATTTAATTTATGTAATAGTATAAGATAGTTTTAATGGTAATTACAAATCAAAAATTGAAATTTATCTTAAAAATAATTATATTTTTTTAATTAAATTAATTAATTAGAAACAAATGTGATATAAATATGTATTATATAAATATAAATTATGTTTTTTTAAGTATGAAATATTAGTAAGACATGATATATTTATATGTTAAGAATAAATAAAATAAAGTGAAAGTCAATTTTGATGATAAAAATCCTGTTATTATATATATTTTTAAATATATTTAATTTTTATAATATTTTTTTTTATAAATAATAATTATAATAATAATAAATTAAAATAATGTTATAATTTAGTTAATTTTTATAAAAAAATATTGATAATGGGAAATATATTATAACATAAATGTTTTGATCTGAATTAAAATATGTCCTAAAACTGTTTATGTTTGGTTAAAATATCATCTTTCTCACCAACTAGTAATTCTAGAAATTCTAGATGGTGTAATTTTCCTTCTAATTTTTAAATATCAACTAATAATAATAATCTCACTATTGATTTAAATGTTATAAACATTTACAAACCATTTAACATATATAAATATACTAATATTACTAATAACATTCAATTTCTCATAATTTAATTTACATAGTGTCACATGGCAAAGGCCTTCCTGCTTGCCTCTTGTAGTTATTTGCTCGCTCATATCTTTCCACTTTAAAAAGCTTTGATTTATCATCCAATTTGTAGATGTCAAAAAATGTTTCTGGTTTGCCCAATCGTTAGTAATAATTGGAGATTCATGTTTTTTTTAGTTTGCAGCATCTTAATGTTTGCACTTTTTTGCATTCCTGGTAGGGCATTTCAATTTAAATATTTTGCCCCAACAACTCGCTGCTGGTTCGTGCTTTAGCGCTTTCATGGATTCAACTTATAATTTTTTAAAATAAAATGCATCTATATAAAAGTGTATCCGAAGTCACGCTGAACTTTATAAATTTAATTAAAACAGTTTATCGAAAATTAAAATTATAAAACTTAGTTCATTAGATTAATCCGTTGAGAAGCTTTGTAATTGGGAGATCCAAATAACCCAAATAGGCAACAAAATAGCCATGCACAGATCGAATTGGAGGTGTATTGTAGTGTCTGACGCACCCAAGGGTCTCTCAACTATCTTTATAGTACTACAATAAATATATAATCCGATGAGAACAGTAAACTACATATCTAATAGTTATGGCCTCAGAGCAAAAATGATGCATGGTTTCATGTTTCCATATTCGTGGTACTTTTTCAATCACTTATAAAAAGGATGTATGGTGTCATGTCTTTATATTCGGGGTACTCTTTCAATCACTTATAAGTGGGTGTGGCACTACTTCATTTTTCTTTTTCTTAATACTCGGTGAGTAGACTATGCATTTACTTCAACACTTAGTTAATTTATCTTCAAGTGTTCTTCAATTATGTAGGGGAAATAAATACAATAACCATAAACAACAATATATATCACCATGTATGTCTATACATACTATATATTCAAGGGAGGGGCAACTCTCGAATATGAGTTATGCATTTACTTCAACACTTAGTTAATTTATCTTCAAGTGTTCTTCAATTATGTAGGGGAAATAAATACAATAACCATAAACAACAATATATATCACCATGTACGTCTATACATACTATACATACAAGGGAGGGGCAACTCTCGAATATGAGTTTTCTCGATATTATGTTTCATAAACACTCATGCAACTTACAATTACAATATTCAAGTCTGCGTACTTCAAATATCACAAGTACAACTTTTACAAGTTTCCCTGACAGCTTCCTGCACGCCTTCGGGTCATGTCGTGCACGTCCTGCACGTTTTATTTGATTTCTGCACACATACGTTCTGCCCTGCCTGTGGCGTTCACGAGTCCACCCAGATGCCCTGCTGCTCATGCAACTATGGTCACGTCCACCCGAATCGGCCCACTGCTCTGCAACGCTCAATGTCCACACTTCAACTGCTCTAACGAACCTCCGCTACCCGTCGCACCTGTCGCGGGTCACCGACGCCCTCCAAATCACTCGACTCGGCCCGCGGGTTATAGACGCCTTGCAGCTTCACCCATTGCTGCTCGCATGTCACTGATGCCCTCGGCTACTCGAATCGACTAGCTCTGCACGCGGTCAGGTCACAGAGAACCAAACTCGGCTTCTTCACTATTATAATGCAAAAATCCCTATTTCTAGGTTGCCAACTTCGGCCCTTCGTTCGCCTGCTTCCTTCCCACGCTGTAGCTCGCTCTTTATGTTGGAGCTGAAGCTTATGTGTTTGCACTTGTCTTTGTCAACTTGTTCGATGATGTCTAAATGACTCCACCATTCTCCATATATATACACTCATGTGTGGTCTCATGGAGGGGCGACCACACTCATGTGTTGGGTTGTCCCTTCACCAATACGCGTTGACTTCACTATGTTTTTTTTTTTGTAACTTGGGCTAAACTATATTAAAAGCATAAAAAACTGTACATAGGCTATGGGCAGAGATGGAAAATAGTGCTTAGCCTATCCCTGCCTTGGTAGTTTTCAAAATAAACCAAGTTTGGGGTTGCCTCAAAGGAGGAAACCAACCCATTAAGAGTGTCAGCCATACTTGTATTACAAAATATTCAGTGGCACATATAAAAACAAAATAGATGAAGTACGTCCTGAGGTGACAAAAAACATAAATTAACCTTGCTACCGAGCTGTCATGGAGTTCCTTCATATTCATCCACCGCCTGGTCCTCTTCCTCTATCAGGCACCCATATTCTTTAGCAATAGTTGCCTCCTCAGCTGTGGGAATTTGAGGAGGTTTCGGAGGGGCCGCGTGGACGATGGGAGCGAATGGGTACTCATCATCGTAATCTCTGGTCCATTCACCATCCGAGTCCATAACCCAAACGCCTATCTCCTCTGCCGTGGGCTCATAAATTGGACGCAGTTCGGTTTTCCTAGGTAAAGGCTGCACAGATTGTGGAATAGTGGATTTCCTGTGGCCTCGTCTACCCTTGGCTTCTCCAAAGGAAAACAGTCTTCCCTTGAATGCTGTAAAATGCTTGAGGAGCCATCATCTCATGGCTGTCAAATGTGGAGCCCTCGGTCGATTCCAAACACTGGTCGTGACCACGGTGAGAGCGACCAGAGAGCGTGCCTTTGTAGCTACCCCTGATGGGCTTCTGACGCTGGTGTTGGGCCATGGTATGGCTATCAGGCAAAGGATGGGGATCTGGGTGAGAAACAAGGCTAAGTGAAGGGGGGCAATGACAGAGAGAACCTGCGAGGCCAGCAAGAGCAACTGCGAAATGGAGAATTGGAGAGCCTCTGTCCCATTTGAATACCAGAGGCATTACTTCTGAGCGCAGGTGCAAAGAGGGATGGTCCATGTGTGCCTTCATGTGATTCTTGGTATGATAGGGAGACAAGTGTAGCAGAGCACTAACAAAATTAAACATTGATTTGAGGTTCTACATCAAGATCGAGCTGGGCGTGGATGATGCCATCGGTCTGAGCATGGGGGGAGCTGTCATTGCGTGATCTGGAGATTTCACCCGCATCCGGGGGAGTTCGATCCTTTTGAAGGAGAGTGAGGCAACTCTCGCAAAGGATATAATCTTGGATATGATGGAAATTAGAGTGGTAAAGCATTGAGTTTCATTCCACTCCTTCGTTGGCCAGGAGATCAACTACAGATTTTGCATTCCTACAAACATGGTGGAATGTCAAGGCCTTATAATGATGCAACGAATGTTACAGATGATTGAGACGAGTGGCAAGCCTCTGGCCCGTAGATACCTTTATGGATGAGGAACCAAGGAGAATGTGGGTTGCATCTTGGATGCTGAGCTGAGAATCTCCTTCCATTTCCAGTAGGAAAAAATTGAGCTCGATGACTATGGAGATGCCTCGGATAAGCCCCTCTAGTTCCACGGAGTTGTTACTATCCCATCCCAGGTTTCTGTAGTAAGAATACAAAGGGTTGCCCCTAGAATATATGAATATGCCACCAAATATGGCTTCCCCTAGGTTGCCTTTGGAGGCACCATCAAAGTTTCATTTGAAAATTCCAGCTAGAGGTGGATTCCAGATTTCAGGAGAGTTGATCCTACTTGGACATGGGGGGGGGGGGTTTCTCCATGGGGGGTTCAATTCTCAGATGCCAACTGTTCCAGATGATGCATTCAACAGTTGTTGTCAGGAAGTCTTCCTTTCCCCAATGTGTCAAGGCAAGAGTTTCTTCTAAGTAGCTGCATAACTTGGCTAAGATCCACTCCTGAGCTAATGCAACAGCTTTGAAGATACGACTATTTCGTTCTTTCCAGAGGGTCCATGTGAGTAGGCCCAGAATAAGTTTCCAAAGGCGATTTAAGAGATTTCTGGAATAAGGATTCTCTTGCCACATGTTGATGGTGTGGGTGATGTTACCATGGGCCCGATTGGATCTTCTCCATAGGGAATCGATACTATCCTAGAGAGTGTTGGATATGGGACAGAGGTCCAATAGGTGATCGATAGTTTCGTTGTCATTCTGGCATATAGGACACTGCGATGGACCCACAAAGCCTCGCTTCAGGAGATTCTCCCATGCAAGGATGCGTATTTTGCTGAGAAACCATATAAATGTAGCAACTTTGGGCCAGAGATTATCTTTCTATATCCTTTTTCCATAGCTGGTTTGAGGGGCCTAGGTTCGGTGGTTGAATAAGATGGTAAGCTTCCTTGGTTGAGTAGTTTCCGCTTGGAGTGTGGCCCCAACGGAGGATGTCTGGCCCCTGCTGAGTTCTAATTCTTCTTTTTGCTAATTCCTTCCATATGTCATTGTGATGTTCATTATTCCAGTATGATTTCCATCGATCGGTGGGGAGCCAATTCCTGAATCCTTGAGTGACATCATGAGTCCAAAAGTAATAGATGCAATTTTGTTCTCTCGCATGTAAGATCGTGCTCCAGGTGGGGCGAGGGAAGATAGAGGAGAGACTTGGAATTTGCTGCCATGAATCTTCCCAGAACCCGGCTTCAACACCATCTCGAAGTTCCCAAAAACTGTGTTTGGATGAGATATTTGTGTTGATTGGCTGCATTCCAGATCTGGGATCCACCAAGAGAAATATTGAATCTAATTAGTTCCTCCTTGGGACAATTTCCAACGTATTTGGCCGCCCATAAAGTTGCTCAAGGTTTTTGGGGGCAGGAGACCCATTTCCACCAAATATTGGCACCCATAATGATATTTCTATGCTCCTGATCTCTTATACCAAGCCCCCTTGCAGTTTTCGACATGAAAACCTCCTTCCATTTGACTAATGCCCATTTGTGCTTGTCTTTGGTTCCACCCCAGAGAAAGGTTCTTTGCACATTGCGAATGGATTTGAGGACCCATTTGGGTGCAGCCAGAACAGAAAAGAGATATATTGGCAGAGATTGAAGAACATATTTGATTAAAACCAGACGAATTGCTATGTTGAGAGAATGGTAACTCCAGGAGGAAAGTCTGGTCTCCATTTTGTCCAACAGCTCTCTCCAGGAAGAGTGTTTGATAGTTGAATCCATGAGGGGAGCCCTCAAGTACTTGGAAGGAAGAGAAGCTATGGTGAAGCCGAGGATGCGAGCTATGTTGTGTTGGGTGACAATGGGTGTATTGAAGAAGAAGATTTGAGATTTCTCAGGGTTGATAGTGGTTCCAGAGGCTTCAGAAAAACAGTGAAGCATGGTTCTTAGGGTGTGAGATTCCTACACAGAGGGGTGTCCCATGATCATGTTGTCATCCACAAAATCTTGATGAAAAACAAGGGGTTGATTGTGTATGGGAATGCCTTGAAGGTCATGAGAGTAGATCGGGTTCTTGATCAGGCGGTCCAGACCCTCGGCCATAAGTACAACGAGAAAAGGCGAAAGAGGGTCGCCTTGCCTTATACCCCTGGAGGGGTTGAAGGTTGCCGAGGGGATGCCATTGACAAGGATAGAGAGGAATGGAGAGGAGAGTAGGCTCATGATCCAGCGAACCCAGGTATGGCAGAAACAAAGGGCTAAAAGGACATGCTTTATGTAATTCTAGCTAAGCTTGTCGAAGGCCTTGGAAAGGTCGATTTTGAGGAGCATGCCAGGATTTTTAGAGGTTTTTAAGCAATGGATGACTTCATGGGTTAGAATGATTCCATCAATAATCTGCCTACCTTCAACATAGCCTGTTTGCTCCAGAGAGATGAGCATTGGAAGGAGCTTCTTCAATATGTTAGTAATAAATTTGGAAATATTTTTTTACATAACATTGCAGAGGGCTATTGGCCTGTACTTACTTGGGGAAGCCGCATTATCTTCCTTCGGGATGAGAGTAAGAAAGGTTGCGTTGAGAGCTAGAAGAATCCAATGAGTGTTGCGTGATTCCACCTCAAGGTCCCAGACTTCCTCCTTGACGACATCCCAGAAAAAATGGAAGAAGTTGGTGGTGAATCCATTTGGACCTCGGGATTTCCCTTCTTTGAGTTGGAAAACCGCTTGTTCTACCTCCAACAAGGTTGTGGCCTTCAGAAACATCCTATTGTGATCATCATTGACCAGTTTTGGGATATGCTGGGTGATTTTCTCAATAGTCTCCCGTCGCTGAGTGTTGGGTTCTTTGAGGATGACTTTTAAGTGGTTCAACAATTCCTTTGTGATGTCCTCATGATTTTCCAAGCGCTCCCCATTTTGAGTGTTGAGGACGGTAATTCTGTTGTGCATCCTGTGCTGGATGGTGGAGCGGTGAAAATATTTTGTGTTCCATTCTCCTTCCTTGAGCCAGTGAATCTGTGAGTTATATTTCCAAAGGATTTCTTCTTGACATCTTCTTTCTTCAAGCTGGGTTGTTAGCGTCTTTTCCAGGGCCTCTGAGTCCGTTGATCTACCTTCTAGGATGATTTTTTGTTGGAGTTGCTGCATTTGTGTTTCCATCTCTATTTTATTAAGGAAGATGTTGCCAAAGGTGCTCTGATTCCACAGTTTCAGTTTTCCGTTGAGCATCTTTAGCTTATGCTGGAACTGATACATTTTTTATCCCAATGGTAGAGTGAAGGTAGTCCACCAATCTGAGATGAGATATTTGAAACCCATATGTTTGAACCAAAATTGTTCAAAGCGAAAAGGTTTTGGAGTGGCATTGTCAAGTCTGATCCATTGAAGTAGGATCAGCCAGTGATCTGATCCAGAAGCCGGAGTAATGGTGGCATCTAGCTCCCCACCCAGGTGGATGAAATCATCTATGATGATGAAGCGATCCAATCTGGATGCAATTTGATGGGATCCTCCCGTTCAGTTATTCCAAGTAAATATGCCATTAGAGTTTTGAAGATCTATGAGATGATTTTCTTGGATGAATTCCTTGAATTTAGTGTTGTCCATGTCAAGATGAGCCCTTCCTCCCCTTTTTTCCTAAGGGGTTGTGATCATGTTAAAGTCTCCTCTAATCAACGAGAGAGGGTGAGTTCGCTGGTTGTTGAGATCCACTATGATGTTTAAAAGCTTTGTTTTTTGAAGAACCGCCTGTGGGAAATAGACATTCGTGAGATGTCCATGAATGTTGGTTCATATCATGTGGAAGGAGACTTGAATGAAGTGACGATTGGCATGATTGTTCTCTACAGTGATCAGTTGGGGATTCCAAATGATCGCAAGGCCTCCCGAAGCCCCACATGTGTCGAAAACAAGGGTGTTGCATCCTTTCCAAAGTCTGTTGAAGATGGTATCTAGAGTTGAGCTGGAGCATTTTGTTTCTAGCATGAAAAAATCGTGGGATTTTCCTCAGTGATTCTTTTCTTGATTAACCTGTGCTTGGAGGGGTTATTTAGCCCTGTAATATGCCAGGAGATGAGCCTCATTGAAAAATGTTGGAAACGACTGAATAAAACCTAGTTAACTTGGGATAGCGCCCTGATTCCACTAGCTCTCTGCCCAAGCCAACCAGTCGTTGCAGATCTGTTATTCTTCCTCGTTTTCTGGGTTCTTTTAGGATGTGTTTAGTGTTCAGGAGGGTGCCACCTTGAATGCCAAGGGAGGGTAACTATTGGGCTTGAATGAGGACTTCCTCCAATTTTTGGATCTATTGTTGGGGGATTGAAAGAAATTATTTCCTCTTGCATGCCTCTTCAAGACCCATGACGTCTAGGTCCCCATAATCAATACTCTTCAATTTTTCTTCCATTGCTTCTAGGATTGATTCCATGTTTGTGCCTTTGACATTACCTGACTAGTCCATAGTTGGTGTTGAGAACTGGGGTTGTAGAAGGATTCCAACTAGATTTTAGTCCTTAAAGCATCTGGAGGTTGGGATTTTGCCTACAAGGTCGGATCCAAGTCTCTTGGGATCTCATTCACATCCGCATTCAGATTTGCTAGGGCTTCAAAATTGTTGCTTTTAGCTCGAGCTTTATTGTTTTGGTTCGTATTTGACTTCCAGGTATGAATTTTTCCTCCAAAGACTTTTGTGAACCCTTTTGTGTCTTTAGCCATGGAGGCGGTATTGAGAGTGGACCTTTGATTAAGGGGGCAGTCCCTGAATAGGTGCCCATGCTGGGGGCATTTCCTGCATCTAAATGACACATGTTCATAATCTATTATTTGGATCCATTCATAATAATCATGAAGGAGGCTTACCTCATCAGGGAGAGACTTTGCGATATGCATGTAAACATATATCCTTGCGTAGGCAACGTTTTTGTTGATCTTTGTCTATTCTGCTATTTTTATGAATTCTCTGATAGAATTGCTGCCAATGTCTTGAAGGGTTAGCTCATCCCAGTAGTCCTGCGGTAGGGTGTAGAGCCGGACCCAAACTGAAGCCCAACTAAAGTATTTTTTGCCCAGTTTAAAGGGTTCGACCTAGTTGCGAAGATATAGACCTGTTGAATTGAAGAAATATGGGCTGCCACCCAGGATTCGGTTCTTATCTTTGATGCATGTGAAGATCCAATTGAAGAAACCCTTTGCGCCGAGCTATAGATCGATATGGTCCTTGGGTTTCCATTTGGAGGCGATCCAGCCCAAGAGGGATTTTTCTGTAGGCCAGAATCCCATGAACTTGCCTATTAAGGCATGATCCTTCATATACTGGATTCTTCCATTGATTCGATGAGTCGGGAACTCAATCTTTGGTTGTTTTGTTGCCTTGGGGATGCAGGTGGAGGAGGTGACTATTTTTTCCGCTTTAGCCGCTTCTGTTGGCGGATTCACTGTGGGTGACGTCCAAGAGGGGTTAGGGAACGGGCCATAGTTTTGCTGATGGTCACGGGTGCCCAAGTTAGCTCATGTTGCCTATGCCTGTTGCACTCTGGCGAGCTTGTGCCTTCTGGTATCTCGTCGCATACTTGCTCGCCTTCCTGTTGCACCATTTCGTCACACGAAAAACGGTCTTTTGTCGCATGCTGCCTACCAAGGCGCACGCTCACCGGGGTGCCTGACCTATGGGTCGCCTGAGCGTACCCTACGCTCATTTGGCTGCCAAAGTGTGTTTGCCTTGTGCGTCATCGCACTCTCGCCAAACTTTCGTCGCTTGCCCACCGAGTTGGGCGTCTGTCGCGCCAAAGCACACTCTCGCAATCACGAGTCATGGTCCTCACACATGGTATGCTAGAGGCATCAATTAGGTTTTTTGCAGTTTTTCCAGATTTTCCCACCAGTGCTAGTGAGGGGACTGATATTACCCATATTCATCATGGACGTTGTGAAGTCAAAAAGGTGCTCGAGAGGTGATGTAGGTAGTAACCTGGGAATCTGCAGAGCCTCCATTAAACAACTGATGATCGGAGTGGAGAAGACCTTTTTGGCTTTTCAGAGTTGTGTAGTAGTTATTGTCAAATTTTGTTGGAGTAAGTATATCCAACGGCGAGAGGTTGTTGTTGCTTCTTTTACATCAACAGTTTGCCTTCAAGGAAGTGGCAAATGCTGCGTTAATGTTGGATTCGTTGTAGATGCGAGTTCTGAAATTTGTGCACCCAGCTTGGCCAATGGTATGCACACTAGTTCAGTACGAGTGCGAATAAAGATTTCAGATCATATAGTGAGCATATCGTAGAAATTCACAATGCAATAATTTTAAGGATAGGTAGATTTTTCTTTGATGAATATGGAGAGAAAAGAGTTTAAATAATTAAAACAATTTATTTTTCTCATTCATTTCTCTATTGCTAATCAGATTTCAGACTATTCTAAAAAATCTGAACAAACTTCAGTTCAATATCAACATTATATGTCTGATAGAACAATCATATCCTTAGTTGAAAGGCCCCATGCTTGAAAAGATGAGATGAGACCACTGAGATTGGAAGTGGGAGGTGGAATGTTGGTGTTTGCGGCGCTTAGGCTGGCAGTCGCCGAGTCTCTCCTTCCAAGTAGCACTGTCCATATTGGGCCTCCCAACTGTGACCAGTAAAATCGAAGATTAAAGCTGATAAACACTTACACTAAAGCCATCACTGTCAATCTTATGCATGGTGGGCGATGGACAATACACGTTAAGCCGAAAGAAGATTTCGAAAAATATCTAACATTGATATCAATCAGAGTTCCAATTACAGATTTTCGAACAAATAAATACTCGAACAAAGAGACAGTTAAGCATAATTTTATTGCAGATTTGGGAATACTTTGAAAATCAGATATACATACGCTAAGCAACTGTTTGTCTTTATTTATCTTTATTAATTTAATTGAAGTACCAGTTTAAATAATAATTAATAATAAAATGATTTTTATTTATTTATTATTATTTTTGGTTGTTACAGAAATTTAGTAATATAATTTCTATGAAGATTGTGAGTTTTTTGTCGTTTAAAATGTTTAAAAAGTTTATCATTCTAAAAAAATATCAGATAATAGAAATTTGTAGATTAAATAATTTAAATTTTTTTATTCCTAAAAATTTCTAGTGAATTTAAAAAAATTGACCACTAAAAAACTTATTTCTTTTATGTTAAATTAATAGTTTGTTTTATATGTTAAATTAACATGTAAGCTTGAGGTTTGGAGTTTTTCTACTTTCTTATGAAAGTTGATAAGGGTGATTTGGTTTTGTTCAAGTTTTATTAAGCACATAATGAAATCTTTGAGGTTTGAAATAAATAAAATATGTGAAGTTTAAAAATTGGTTAATGATAATAGCTAATTCTAGGAAGGCTTACATACTCAAGACATATATAATCCACTCTTCTCTGGTTTTGAACTTGTGATTTCTTAGGAGGAAGCACATGCTCTTAATGATTAGGCACACTCAATATTTTATGAAACTAAGTATTGTAAAATTCATCATGGTAGTTGCATTTATTATTTAGTTCTTGTGCACAATTTTACACTTCCAATTTATTACTTGGGGATGAAAGAATTTCAATAAACCAGGTTTTTTTTTTAAACTACAGATTTAAAAAATCCAAAACTTACATTGATCAATGCAAAATTTATGCAATTCCTTGTGTCTGAGTAATTAGTGTATCCACTTAGCATCTCAATTCTTAAGTTCATGCTAAAGCAACACTATAGGATTGGATTGATCTATTGATCACTATTACTTTAGCATTGACCAATGTAGGTTATAATTGTTTATGCAATTTCTCCCAAAACATAATTTCTATGTTTAGTGGCAGCATGGACTATATTTCCCCACAACACTTGTTTAATATGAACATTGAAATATTTTATTTATAACTAACATTAAAATATTTTTCATTATTAATCTATTTTTTTATAAATATTATATGTCAACTTAACATAAAATGAATTACACATCATATAATGTCAATAATATTATTTTTATACACTATATGTCAACTCTATATTAAATAATGAAGAAATTACAAAAATTGCAATTCTTTTTACTAAAAAAAAACTATTATTTTATATTAAAATATAAATTAAAATATTTAATTTATATATTATATTAATTTAATTTTTACAAATTTTAATTTGTTAATAAAAATATTATTTTATTAATTTTAAACGCATCTTTATACACTAACACTCTCCTAAAGAATTTTGAACCATGCTTTTGAATCAAATTAAAATTAAAAGCATGCCTTTTACATACTAAAATAGTATCCACTTATAAAATATAATATAATATTTTTAATTCTGATAGTGTTAACACCTCGTTGTTTCCAACTTATCAAATATTTTCATAAAAAGCTCCACTATAGGATGTAATCCACAATTCCATGGAGTATTAATGGAAACAACACCTATTACATGGAGTAACAAGACCTTTTATGAGTCAATAGGTCTAGCTATTGCTGCAACTCGATGTGTATTTAGTGTCATTAGCGATGCCGCATTATCACATGCCAACGACATTTCTTACTCTACTGTACCATAAGGCCCTTCCTTAAAGGGAAAACCGTTCTTTTTGAACAATTCATTGGTTGCCTTTCATTAACCATGATAGAGTCACTGACAGACAGATTCGACTAACCAAAGCAAGCATATATTAGTATTAACATTCAATTTTACAACAATGTCAAATTACAAAGTCGTTCCTACTAACAGTTGAAAATATTAAAGTCACCTGCGTACCTTGTGTAGGTAGAAATATAGTACAAACAGGGGCAGAGAAGGTTGAGTACACACCTTCGTGCATTTAACCGAGTTTAATGGAGCAGTAAGGAAGAATTTATGTTTATGGGCCGCAGTCGACTATGCAAAGAAATTGAAGACTTTCGTGGTTCAACCACACAACAGAGGAGTTTCTATTAAAAACAGTTTTTTTTCGGGCTTTTAAGCCCTCAACAACCAAACAAAGGAGTTTTTGTTAAATGCGCCAAGTTTTTAATTTTTGAATGGGCCACATCATCTGTGGTCTCCACTTCATCGCCCATCGCAAATATTTGAGTTAGTGTCTTGTTGATATGAAGTTCCGGAGCGATGCGATGTTGCGATATCGCACATCGCATATCACAACGGACGAGAGTTTATTTCCGCCACAAATGTCACCGCCGATGTTGCGATGCGACGCGATGTGGTCCCCACATCCATCGCACATCGCAATCGCATCACAGCCATCCGCCCATCCGCATATGCTTTTCACCGAAGTATTATCACTGATGCGATGTGCCGATGCCGATAGCGCTCAGTGCTCATCACAGCATTGCACCATCGCTACATCGCGCACTCGCTCATCGCAAGTCTTTCGCGCCATCTGCCAAACCATTAATTCCGCCGATCACCGATGCAATGAGGTCCCACTGCCACGTGGACTAATCGCGTTGTTTCGTGTTCATTTTCTGCATGACGTCACCTTCAACTTTTGGTACGCAAATTTCTTATGTAATCCGGCTTATATTATCATTTGAGTTCCGCGGGCCCCAATAACAACCAATCAGAATGTGTTTGCGGTCGTTTTGAGCTTGCTGACGCAGGGGCGTTTTGTAATGCGAAAATAATCCATTGCAATTTGTAAAGGATTTGAAGTCTGAGTTTAAAGTCTTATGTTTTTTTATTAATCGTAGTGTTACGGGGGCAGTGAAAGGTTTTGAAAAGAACCACGAGGTGCCTCCGCAGTTGAACAAGGTGGCATACGTTGACCAAAGATCAATGGTGCAGATTTTGTACGGGGGCACAACACAAATCAAATGTACCCGAGGGAGAGTGCCTCCACAGGGACCCACAGGAAAGGGTTTCACATATTTTTTTATATAGTTTGTTTTATGTTTTGAATATGTCACGCCATATATAAAGAAAAAGATAGAGTAGTTATGTTATGTTGTTAGTTGTTGTTTTACACAGACAGACTGTGTATGTTATTTTGTAATGCCTGAAGGCAGACAAAGAGACAGAGAGGAAAGTTTGTAACGCTGCATCTGTAGCAGCTAAATCTTTGTGTAACCAGAACTTCTTTCTGAAGATAGAATCATCATTTTTGTAATATTTTTTTCAATTAATGAAATATAACTAGTTTGTGTGCAATCTCTGTCCAGCAGTAAGAAAATTTTTTAAATCTTTGTGTTGTAAGTGGAGACTCTTTTTTCTCCCTCTATGTTCGGAAATTCCAACATGGTATCGGAGCTTATCCAGTATCTTTGAAGGTGTCAAAGAAGTTGAAGGAAGAAGGATTTGTTGTAGCAGTTCACCAGCAGAACTCCAGCAAGCCCAACAGAAGATTAAGTCCAGGTATTTCTAAAAAAAAAAAAAACAGAGTTTTGTTTTGTTTAAAAAGAGCAGTCCTCAGAGACAGAGTTTGTCTGTTAAAGAAGGAAAGACATTTTGTTTGAAAAACATAGTCAAGTTTTATTTTAAAATTCTGTTTATAAGTAATGGCTAGACCAAGTACCAGTATGAGTATTGGAAATACTTAGCTTCCACAATTTAATGGGAGGAACTATGATTATTGGGCCATTACCATGAGAGCTCTGTTTGCCTCCCAGGACTTATGGGAGTTTGTAGAAGACGGTTTTGAAGAACCAGTAGATGAAAAAGAGTTTAATGTCTTAACACAGGCAAAGAAGGATCTGCTGAAGATCAATAGGAAGAAGGACTCTAAAGCCCTTTTTTATCTCTATCAAGCAGTACATGAGAGTGTGCTTCCAAGGATAGCAGCAGCTAAGAGATCCAAGGATGCATGGGATACTCTGAAGACAGCCTATCAAGGTATGGAGAAAGTGAAGACAACAAAACTACAATTGCTGAGGAGAGATTTTGAAACTCTCAGTATGAAAGATTTTGATAATATAGACTCATTCTTCACACATGTGATTGGGATGGTAAACCAGATAAGGTCTCATGGAGAGACACTTGAAGAAATAAGGATAGTGGAGAAACTATTGAGGAGCCTGCCCTCAAGGTTTGATGTTCTTGTAACCACCATTGAAGAGACAAAGGATCTCTCAAAGTTCACAGTAGATGAACTTCATGCATCACTGATGACTCATGAATAGAGATTGGGAATATTAGTAAACCCATCTCTGGAACACACCTTCAAGACCCAGATGCCTTTTGGAAGAGGAAGAGGTCAAGGTAGTGGAAGAGGAAGAGGAAGAGGCAGATCAAGCCAAAAAAGAGGAGGAAGAAACAACTCTTCACATTCACATGGAAGGAGCAACAGTCAGAATCAAAGCCACGGCCAAAGCAGCAGCCAAAAAAGTGTACACCAACATGCTCATGGACAAAGGTATGACAAATCCAACGTCCAATGTCATTATTGCAAGAAATATGGGAACTATGCCAATGAGTGTAGAAAAAAACAAAATGACATGAATAATAAGCAGAATGCTAATGTAGCAAAAGAAGAAAAGAACCCAAAGAATATGCTGTTAACATGTAATGTAGCACAAGATAGACAGGATGATGTATGGTTCTTAGATTCAGGCTGCAATAATCACATGACTGGAAACATAGCAATGTTTGCCAATATTGATGAAGAAGTTAAATCTGAAGTAACAACTGGAAATGATACTAAGATCTTTGTGAAAAGAAAAGGTAGAGTAAGTATCTGAGCAAGAAATGGTGAGAAGAAATTTGTGCCAGATGTATACTATGTTCCTGGCTTGAAATGTAATCTTTTGAGCATTGGGCAGCTCATTAACAATGGTTACAATGTATTTTTTAAAAATTATGTGTGCACAATAATGGACATACCTCCAAGCAAGAAGGTTATTGCTAAAGTGCAAATGACCAGCAATAGAATGTTTCTACTCAAGCTCAATACAGACTTGAAGGGAAAGAGAAAGATGTAGTAGCTGTAACTCAAGAGGTCTTTCAGAAGGAAGTGAAAGATGAGAATTGGTTATGGCACTTGAGGTTTGGACATCTCAATTTCGGAGGTCTGAATTTGATGCATATAAAAGGAATGGTAAGAGGACTACCATTGATAGAGAAACCAAACAACCTATGTGAAGGATGCATCTTGGGCAAACAACACAGAGAAAAATTTCCATCAGGAAAGAGCATATGTGCGAAAGCACCCTTAGAAATTATCCATTCAGATTTATGTGGGCCGATGCAAACATCATCAATATCAGGCAACAATTACATGTTGACCTTCATTGATGATCTCACAAGGAAAGTATGGGTTTATTTCTTGAAATATAAAAGTGAAGTGTTTGAAAATTTTTTCCACTTTAAAGATCTTGTAGAGAAACAAAATGGGCAGCATATCAAAGTCCTAAGGACTGATAGAGGAGGTGAGTACATTTCAAAAGAATTTCTGCATTTTTGCAAAGAAAATGACATACACAAAAAGTTTACAACAAGGTACACACCGCAGCAAAATGGTGTTGCTGAAAGGAAAAAATCGAACCATCATGGAAATGGTGAGAAGTATGCTAAAGGAAAAACATTTTCCAAATGAGTATTGGGCAGAAGCTACAAGTTGTGCTGTGTATATTTTCAATAGATGCCCAAAAAAAACTGTAATGAAAAGAGTTCCAGAAGAAGCGTGGAGTGGCAGAAAATAGGGAGTCACCCACATGAAAGTTTTTGGGTGTGTGGCTTATGCACACATTCCAAATCAGTTGAGGAAGAATTTTGACAGTAAGGGGGAGAAGTGCATCTTCCTTGGATATTGTGAAGAGTCCAAGGGATATAGATTGTATAACCCATCCACAAAGAAAATTGTTATAAGCAAAGATGTGCAATTCATAGAAGAAGAAGCGTGGGATGGAAGCATTGAGAAAACAATCAATGTCAAAAGCTGTTTGTCTCATGATGAAGATGAGGAAGATGTGGCTGATAATAACACCTCATCGGTAGCACCACCTCCACCAACACAAGGACAGCAAGGGACACCTCAAGCAGGAGTAAGAACACACTTGAGAAGAAATGAGAGTGCTTCTCCAAGCACACCACATGGAGCAGATTTGAGTGCTACTTCAAGCACAAGTACATCAAATGAAAGAGGAACAAGATTCATAAATTTAAATGAAATTTATGAGCAAGAGACAGCAAATGAAGGTATGGACTCTTTATTTTCTTTATATTGTCATGTTGATGATTCTATTCATTTTGAGGAAGCTATAAAAGATAGAAAATGGCTAGAAGCCATGGATGAAGAAATTAATGCAATAGAGAAAAACAATACATGGGAGTTGATTGATCTCCCAGAAGAAAAAAAAGTGATTGGAGTAAAGTGGGTCTACAAGACCAAAATCAATGCTGAAGGTAAAATTGAAAGGCACAAGGCGAGACTTGTTGTCAAAGGATATAAACAGCAACATGGAAGACATTATGAAGAAATTTTTGCACCAGTTGCAAGAATGGAAACAGTGAGAGCAGTGCTGTCCATAGAAGCACAAAACAAATAGAAGGTTTACCAAATGGACGTAAAATCAACATTTTTAAATGGAGTTTTAATGGAAGAGGTTTATGTTGAACAACCTCTAGGCTATGAGAAAAAGGGCCAAGAGCACAAAATTTGCAGATTGAAGAAATCTCTTTATGGGCTGAAGCAAGCACCAAGAGCATGGTACAATATGATAGATTCCTATCTACTGGAAAATGGGTTTGAAAAATGTGAAGGAGAACCCACATTATACATCAAGGAAAAATATGGTAAGATGGTCATAGTTGTATTATATGTTGATGATGTGATATTCACAGGTAATGATGATTACCTCATTGAAAAGTTTAAAACAGTCATGAAAGATGAATTTGAAATGACTGATATGGGATTTTTGAGATACTTCTTAGGAATAGAAGTAGAGAAAAATGAAAATGGGATTTTTATCTCATAAGATAAATATGTAAATGAAGTTTTGGAAATATTTAATATGCAGGATTTCAAGGCAGCAATTACTCCCACAGTAATGGGATTGAAACTTAGCAAAGAGGACAACAGCAAGGATTTTGATCCTAGTTTGTATAAGAGCATAGTTGGCAGCCTCATGTATTGGACTGTAACTAGGCCAGATATTATGCATGCTGTTAGTTTGATTTCCAGATTTATGGAGAGGCCAAAAGAAGCACATTGGCAAGCAGCAAAAAGAATTATGAGGTATGTGAAAGGAACTAAAAGGTATGGAATTCTATATACCACTTCAGAAAATTCTGAATTAATTGGTTATACTGACAGCGATTGGGCTGGAAGTATTGATGACCGGAAAAGTACTTCTGGTTATTTTTTTCCTATGGGTTCAGGAGCCATTTCATGGGCTTCTAAGAAACAGCCTATTGTAGCATTATCTACAACAGAGGCAGAGTATGTGGCAACTACAACAGCAACGTATCAAGCAGTGTGGATGAGAAGAATGTTGAGGAATTTGTATCAAGAACAGGTAAAGAGCACAGTGATTTATTGTGACAATAGCTCAGCTATTGCATTGTCAAAGAATTCTGTGTTTCATAAAAAAACAAAGCATATAGATGCCAAGTTTCACTACATCAGGGAATTGGTGAACAATGGAGAAATTGTTTTACAACATTATAGAACAGAGGAGAAATTTGCAGACATTCTGACAAAGCCATTGGGGCAAAAGAGTTTTGAATATTTAAGAAAATGCCTGGGTATGACTGATAACCCAGAAACTGACTTTAAAGAGGAGTGTTGAAAATATTAAAGTCACCTGCGTACCCCGTGTAGGTAGAAACAGAGTACAAACAGGGGCAGAGAAGGTTGAGTGCACACCTTCGTGCATTTAACAGAGTTTAATGGAGCAGTAAGGAGGAATTTATGTTTATGGTCTGTAGCCGAATTTGCAGAGAAATTGAAGACTTTCATGGTTCAACCACGCAACAGAGGAGTTTCTATTAAAAATAGTATTTTCAGGCTTTTAAGCCCTCAACAGCCAAACAAAGGAGTTTTTGTTAAACACGCCAAGTTTTTAACTTTTGAATGGGCCACGTCATCTGTGGTCCCCACTTCATCGCCCATCGCAAATATTTGAGTTAGTGTCTTGTTGATATGAAGTTCCAGAGCGATGCGATGTTGCGATATCGCACATCGCATATTGCAACGGACGAGAGTTTATTTCCACCACAAATTTCACCGCTGATGTTGCGATGCGATCTGGTCCCCACATCCATTACACATCGCAATCGTATCACAGCCATCCGCCCATCCGCATATGCTTTCCGTCGAAGTATTATCGTCGATGCGATGTGCCGATGTCGATAGCACTCAACGCTCATCGCATCATCGCGACATCACGCACTTGCTCATCGCAAGTCTTCTGCGCCATCCGCCAAACCATTCATTCCGCCGATCACCGATGCGACGAGGTCCCACTGCCACGTGGACCAATCGCATTGTTTCGCGTTCATTTTCTGCATGACGTCACCTTCAACTTTTGGTACACGAATTTCTTATGTAATCCAATTTATATTATCGTTTGAGTTTCGCGGGCCCCAGCAACAACCAATCAGATTGCGTTCGCACTCATTTTGAGCTTGCTGACGCAAGGGAATTTTTTAATGCAAAAAGAATCCATTGTAGTTTGTAAAGGATTTGAAGTCTGGGTTTAAAGTCTTATGTTTTTGATTAATCGTAGTGTTACGGGGCTAGGGAAAGGTTTTGAAAAGAACCACGGGGTGCCTCTACAGTTGACCAAGGTAGCATACGTTGACTAAAGATCAACAGTGGAGATTTTGTAAGGGGGCACAACACAGATCAAATGTACCCAAGGGAGAGTGCCTCTGCAGCGACCCACAGGAAAGGGTTTCACATATATTTTTATATAGTTTGTTTTATGTTTTGAATATGCCGCACCATATATAAAGAAAAAGATAGAATAGTTATGTTATGTTGTTATTTTTGTTTTACACAGATAGACTATGTATGTTATTTTGTAATGCCCGAAGGCAGATAGAGAGACAAAGAGGAAAGTTGGTAACACTGTGTCTGTAGCAGCTAAATCTTTGTGTAACTAGAACTTCGTTCTGAAGATAGAATCATCATTTTTGTAATAGTTTTTTGAATTAATGAAATAGAATTAATTTGTGTGAAATTTTTTAAATCTCTGTGTTGTAAGTGGATACTCTTTGTTCTCCCTGTATGTTTGGAATACTCAAAAATTCCAACACTAACTTCTAGTAGTTGTTTCTTCATACTTTTAGATTTTAAAAGCTTGGGTATACTATCCAATTTGTAAATGTCAAAAAAATACTTTTGGTTTGCACAGCACGTTGTTATAATTTGAGTTTCATGTTTTTTAGATTTCAGCACCCTGACGTTTTCAACTTATAATTTTTTTATAAAATTCATCTCTATAAAAGTATATCATGTTAAAATAGTTAATTAATTCTAGCATACAGAGTTAGATAATTAGTTAAATGAGCCTTGAGCAAGTGGAATTATGTGATAAATCACTTAAATATTTTTTTATTGTGTTTAGTAAGAGAGTGAGAAATTGAAGATGAATAAAAGAACAACAATTCTAATATGTAAATTATTTATGTTATTTCTGCCTTTATTCTTCTATCTTTTGAAAATCACACTAAACTTTTTAAATCTTAATCAAAGTAGTTTGAACATTAAAATTATAAAACCTAATTCATTAGATTAATCTGTTGAGAAAATTTGTAATTGGTACATCGAAATAAACCAAATACAAACTAGTGAGGCATAGATCGATTTGGAGGCTTGCTAGTATCTAACGCAGTCGTAGGTCTCCCAACTATCTATATACTACTAGACTCAAAATATAATCCCATGGGAACCGTAAAGTACATATCTCAGAATCAATTAGGTTTTTTGCAGTTTTTGCGGATTTGTCCACTGGTGCCAGTGAGGGGACTGATATTACCCATGTTCACCATGGAAGCTGCGAAGTCTTTAAAAAAGGTGCTCTGAGTGGTGCTGTAGGTAGTAATCTGGGAATCTGCAGAGCCTCCATTAAACAGCTGCTGGTCGGAGTGGAGAAGACCCTTTTGGCTTTTCAGATTTGTGTAGTAGTTATTGTCAAATGTTGTTGGAGTAAGTAGATCCAAGGGTGAGAGGTTATTGTCGCTTCCTGTACTTGGGCAGTTTTCCTTCAGGGAAGTGGCAAATGCTGCGTTAATGTTAGATTCGTTGTAGATGCGAGTCCTGAAATTTGTGCACCGAGCTTGGCCAATGGTATGTGCACCTGGTTAAATACGAGAAAAATAATTAGGAGTCTAGATTATATGGTGGGAAAAACGTAGAAATTAACAAAGTAATATTAATGATAGGAAGATTTTTTGAATATTCAGGAACTAACTCAAATAATGGAAAGAATTGATTTTGTTAGTGTCTGCCAATTTTCTCAAATTGAGAATCTAGTTGAATTTAGCAATGCAATCAAGTTAAGTGCAATCATGTAATGAGATGTTAATGATAAGAAAATTTCCAGAATGTTTTCAGCATAAAAAAAAATAGAACTAGGTAAAATAATTTACTTTTCTCCTCAATCTCAGATTCCTAAATATTCATCAAAATAAATTCATGAATACACTCTAGTAAGTAAATATTATATACCTGACAGAACAATCATATCCTTAGTTGAAAGGCCCTGTGATTGAAAATATGAGATGAGACCACTGAGATTGGATGTGGGGGGCGGAATGTTGGTGTTTGCTGCGCTTAGGCTGGCAGTTGCCGAGTCTCTCCTTCCAAGTAGCACTGTCCATGTTGGGCCTCCCAACTACGAGCGATAAAGTCGAAGATTAAAGTTAATATGACAATGAATGTAGAGGCAGAAATCCACAGAGAAACAATTAAAAAAAGTGGTGTGAATAGCTCTCTTATCATTCAAAATCATCTAAAGAAAATTGCATAAAAAATAAGGAACAACCAATAAATCAATAAATAAATGACTAGAGAAAGTTCCAAAACTTAAGGAAAGTACCAATAAATAAATGACTAGAGAAAGTTCCAAAACTCAAGTGAATCAAAACCCATTATAACAACCAGCAGAGACAAATAGATTAAACAATCACTACAAATTTTAGAACAAAGAAATACTCGAAGAAAGAATGGATTAAGCATAACTTTATTACAAATTAAGGAATATTTTGAAACTCGGATATAGAAGTGAAGTAACCATTTGATTTCACTCTTATTTCCGGTTTAGTTTAATTTATAGAAAAAATGATTGTTTTGATTAAAATTTAGCAATGCAATTTCAATTTTAAGTAAGATTATATTTTTTTATTGTTTAAAATATATTTAATTCATAAATAAATTTAACATCATAAAAAAAACCTCTAAAACACTAAAAATTTATCAATTAAACAATTTGAACTCATCTTTTTAATATCCAAAAAAACAAAAATGGAAAAAGAAAAATGACCCAATAGAAACTAGTTGACCATTTCTCTATTTGTTAAACTATGTGTTCAATTAACTATCTGTGTTTACTCCTATGCATCAAATTTCATAAATCTACAATTGTGATGAAGTCTATCAACGTAATCAATATTCTATCCCATGTTAATGGCTAATATGAATGACAAAAAATCAAACAATTAGGCCTATAAAATAAAATTATGGATATGAATATAAATGATGATGGGAAAAAGTATGGCAGCAGAAAAATACTTCGACAACGGAATCTCTGGCTGCAATAGCCAAAATGTCAACACACGATACGGTTGCGCTGCAAACTGCCTCGACTTGGGATTTGATGGTGTCTATCACGTCGAAACCCCTCAACGAATTGTTGTTGGGAAGAGTAGTCTTTTCCCCAGTTAGAGTCGAAGAGTCGTCCAACAACACTGACCCATCGCAACCCTGCAAAGGCAAGTTCGCATTTAACAATTAAGAAAATAAATAAGATTGCTTATTGAATTTAAATATAAAGGTAAATATTAAAAACTATGTAGTAGTTTAATTATTAGTTTATTATTTTTTCAGTTTATTGTTTAGATCAGAATAAAATGATATTTAATGAATAGGATTTAAAAATATTAGGCATTTTTAAATAGATTGTGGATTTTTGAAATACTTAAGAATTTAAAGTCGTATCTATTAGATTAAGAATTTATCATCATAATTAAATACAAAGAGTAAAGGGAGTTCTACTTAAATGGTTCATGATGCACAATACTTGCTAAGGTTTTGCAAATGGGGTAGCCAACTAAGTGGGTTTAATTGTGCGGAAAAACGAGTGAGAGGAGTGAGCCACATGAGTTATGGGATGGGTGACCTCCTCGGAAGTCCTGGTTATAGAGTGCATGCCCTAGAAATGATGATTGATGCTATGTGATTCATTTCGCTAGTTTCAATCCACTTCTTTATTCATGTGAGCATCACCTAATGCAATGCAAACACCATCATTAGTAGGTAGCCACTATATGTTGACCTTTATTGATGATTACACAAGAAAAACATGGGTTTATTTCTTGAAGTTGAAGAGTGAAGTGTTTGAGAAATTTTGTCACTTTAAGTCTCTTGTGGAGAATCAAAGTGGGCAACATATTAAAGTCCTTAGGACAGATAGAGGAGGAGAATATATCTCCAAATAATTTCTGCATTTTTACAGAGAAAATGGAATTCACAAGAAATTTATAGCAAGGTATACACCACAACATTTTCGAAATGAATATTGGTCTGAAGTTGTACATTGTGTAGCATATGTTTTGAATACATCCCCAACAAAGAGTGTTATGAATAGAGTTCCTGAAGAAGCATAGAGTGGCATAAAAT
This sequence comes from Pinus albicaulis, assembly GCA_034641835.2. NCBI lineage: Eukaryota > Viridiplantae > Streptophyta > Pinopsida > Pinales > Pinaceae > Pinus > Pinus albicaulis. The sequence continues at coordinate 84,187,830 of CM076582.1, forward strand.
TGTTTTTCACCCACATAAGAGTTTTTGGTTATGTGGCTTATGCATACATTCTAGATCAGCTAAGGAAAAAGTTGGAAAATAAGGGGGAGAAGTGCATATTTTTTGGATACAATGAAGAATCTAAAGCATACAGATTGTATAACCCATCTACTAAGAAATTTATGATAAGAAAAGATGTACAATTTATTGAGGAAGAAGCTTGGGATAGAAGCATTGAGAAAACAGTGAATGTAAAAAGTTGTTTGTCTCATAATGAAGATGAGGAAGAAATGGCTAAAATACATCCCTCATTAGCAGCACCACCTCCACCAATACAAGGATAGCAAGGGACACTACAAGCAGGTATGAGAACACCCTTGAGAATTGATGACATTACTTCTTCAAGCACACCACAAGGAGCAGATTTGAGTGCTTCTACAAGTATAAGTTCAACAAGTTAAAGAGGAACCAGATTCAAAATTCTGAATGAAATTTATGAGCAAGAAGATGGTATGAACTCTTTATTTGCATTATATTTTCATGTAGAAGATCCTATTCATTTTGAAGAAGCAGTAAAAGAAAATAAATGGATAGAAGCTATGGGTGAAGAGATAAATGCAATAGAGAAGAACAAGACATGGAATTAGTTGATCTCCCAAAAGGCAAAGAAGTAATTTGAGTAAAATGGATTTATAAAACCAAAAGAAATGCTGAAGGTAAGCTTGAAAGGCATAAGGCCAGACTTGTTGTCAAAGGCTACAAGCAGCAACAAGGAAGATACTATGAGGAAACTTTTGCACCAATTGCAAGAATGGAAACAGTAAGAGCAGTGTTGTCCATAGCAGCACAACACAAGTGGAAAGTTCACCAAATGGATGCGAAATCAACATTCCTAAATGGACTATTGATGGAAGAGTTTTATGTTGAACAACCTCTGGGCTATGAGAAAGAACGCCAAGAGCACAAAGTATGCAAATTGAAGAAATCTCTATATGGGCTGAAACAAGCACCAAGAGCATGGCAGAGTAGGATATATGCCTATATACTGGAAAATGGGTTTGAAAAATGTGAAGGAGAACCTACATTATACATCAAAGAAAAATATGGTAAGATGCTCATTGTTGTTTTGTATGTTGATGATGTGATATTCACAGGTATTGATACTTACCTCATTGAAAAGTTTAAGACAGTCATGAAAGAAGAATTTGACATGACTGATATGGGATTGCTAAGATACTTCTTAGGAATAGAAGTAGAGAAAAATGAAAATAAGATCTTTATTTCTCAAGAAAAATACGTAAAGGAAGTTTTGGAAAGGTTTAACATGCAGGATTGCAAGGAAGTAGTTACTCCTACAGTGATGGGATTGAAGTTAAGCAAAGAAGGCAACAATAAGGATTTTGATCCAAGTTTGTATAAGAGCATAGTTGGCAGCCTTATGTATTTAACTACAACTAGGCCAGATATTATGCATGTTGTAAGTTTAATTTCCAGATTTATGGAAAGGCCAAAGGAGGTACATTGGCAAGCAGCAAAAATGATTCTGAAGTATGTGAAAGGAACAAAGAGGTATGGAATTTTATACACCTCTTCAGAAAATTTTGAATTGATTAGCTATACTGACAATGATTGGGCTGGAAGTATAGATGACAGGAAAAGCACCTCTGGATATGTTTTTAATATGGAATCAGGAGCCATCTCATGGGATTCTAAGAAACAACCAATTGTGGCTTTATCAACAACAAAGACAGAGTATGTGGCAGCTATAGCAGCAACATGTCAAGTAGTATGGATGAGGAGAATGTTGAGAGTTTGTTTCATGAACAGGTAAAAGGCACAACAGTTTATTGTGATAATAACTCAACAATAGCTTTATCTAAAAATTCAGTGTTTCATAAAAGAACAAAAGACATTAATGCAAAGTATCACTACATCAGAGAGTTAGTGAACAATGGAGAAATTGTCTTGCAACATTGCAGAACAGAAGAGCAGTTTGCTGATATTTTAGCAAAACCATTGGGGCAGAAAAGTTTAATTTTCTCAGAAAATGTCTGGGAATGCAAGAAAGCAGCAGTTGTAATTAAAGGGGAGTGTTGGAAATTAATTCCAACTGCAACCTCAAACAGAAGGACGAAAACTTCAATTTTTATGGGAAATTGGAGGACAACAGCAGGAACAAAGTTTTGGTTTGGTTTTGCACTCAACAGTGCATTCAATTTTTGTTTAAAATTCCTGCAGGTAGCCGAATTCCTCATTTGACCGTAGCCCTGTCATATTTTTCAAATCGTGGTCTGCACCACATTATCTCCTACCTTAAACTCTTCGCACCAACCATTTTAATGCTATGCCATCTATGTTAAATTCAACCCCTCCACGTAAGTTTTGGTAAACCGTGCCACTGCCACGTCAAACCTTCCGCAACCAATCAAATCCCTATCGCACAATCTCGTGCAGACGTCATCCTCCCTTCGTTATCGCGCGATAGTGCGTCCCCACCATTGCCAAATCACTCACCCTTCAACCAATAGTGCATTGTCGCACCATTCAACTGCATAGTGAGCAAGCATGTCGATCGATGCGATATGTTATCATCCTTGCATATCAATGGGCGCGATTATCGTTGATCTCATATCAACGGTAACCCGCGGGCACAAGCAGCCCGCTGTCTAACCCAAAAGGGTGCCTCCATAGTTGGCTTCGACAAACGCCATTTGACCGAAGATCGATGGTAGATATGCACTGCAGGAGCACAATGTCAATGTTCAGTCTAGACCCTAAGGTCCCTCCGCAGTGACACATTGCGAGAGCTAACATGGCCTGCGTGCTGTTCGACCCAAGTACATAGTTGTTGAATGTTTGTTGAGCCATTGAATGAAATGAAATTATATTAGGTTATTTTTTGCCACGACCATTTTTCATATAGCTAATATAATTTTAGGTTTAAGAGTGAGTGTGTAACTGTGTATGCCGAGAGAAAAGAGCTGTGTGTGTAGCAGCAAATTGAAGGAAGTGTAATCTAGAACAACAGTTCTGAGGGAAAAGTTTTCTTTTGTAACAGACCAATGTTTTAATAAAATAGAGTGTTTTTCTTCACCTACAATTTTGTGTTTAAAATCTTTGTGTTGACATAGGACATTTTTTTCCTCACTGTTTGTTAAGGAATTCTCAGAAATTCCAACAAGCAAGACTATAAAATTCGATTGGTCTATTGATCACTATTAATTTAGCATTGACCAATGTAGTTTATAATTGTTTATGCAAATTTTCCCAAAACATAATTTCTATGTTTAGTGGCAGTAGAGACTATGTTGCATTACAACACTTCTTTAATATGGACATCGAAAGATTTTATTTATAGCAAACATTAAAATATTTTCCATTATTAATATATTTTTGTTTTAAACATTATATGTCAAATTAACATATAATGAATTACACATCATTTAGTGTCAATAATATTATTTTTATAACCTATATATCATTATCTCCATGTTAACTCACACCATCATCCAACACAGAAAATGGGAGTTCTCATGACTCTTTTCACGTGAGCCTTCAGAATTTCCGATGAAAATCACTTAGAAGAAGAAATTGCATACTTAAGGAAGGCATTCACTAATATGGGATACAAAAATAAGGACATCATAAGAGCCATACAAAGAGCCAGATCTGGAAACAAAAGAAATCCTCGTGACGAAACCCTAAATCTAAAACTTACCTCCCTTACATCCAAGGGGTCACCGACAAGCTAGCCAAGGTCCTAACTAAAAATAACATTGAATCCTCATTTAAGCCCCTAATGACAATCAAACATAGAATGAAATCTTTCAAAGACAAACCAGATCCACTCCAACATAAAGGTGTTTATCGTATAAATTGCTCATGCGGTAAATGTTATATTGGAGAAACAGGAAGATCTTTGAAGATTAGGCTCAAAGAACATGGAGCCGACATTAGAATTGGGAGAACCAAAACCTCAACTCTCGCTGATCACTCGAGAAAAACCCTCCACTATATCTGCCTAGAAGATGCTAAAGTTATAGCCAAGGAAAATCACTATTACAAAAGGAAAATGCGTGAGGCACTTGAAATCATCAAACATCCGGAAAACCTCAATAGGAATGGGGGTTTAGAAGTCAGCAGAAATTGGGTCCCCTTATTTTGCCACTCTTAAATCATCCCTTTCCCCGGGTAGCAACCTTTTTTTCTCCTTCTTCACCCTCCCCAGCACCACGCTACTCTTCCCTACCTAAAAAGCTTAGGGGGACCTTATTTGACTCTTACCTCGCCTGTATAATGCACCTTGCTATCTCCCTTTTTGTATGTGCTTCTTTCCCTTTTCCTCTTCTTTTAACTGCTTTTCTTCCTCTTCATTATCCCTTAAAACCTTGGGCTTTCGTTAATAAACAACTTAAGAAATTGTGTTCTTAATAACTTGTTTATTTTACCATACTTTGAATGGTTAGGCATTAGCCCTCCCCCCTTTTTATAATTTAGTATTTATATAACCCTTAAATCCGAGTCCATAATCATTCACTTACATAATCTACCCTTTAAAACCCTTCGCCCCTCTTAAAGTATTAACAATGTTAATTCATTAATTTCAATTTTAATTAATAAATATCATTAGTAATAGTTATATTTAACTATTCCCAGTGATTTTATTAAATTATAATTGGCATGAATTCTTAATCTTCCTTAAAAGCATTATCCTCATTATACTTTAATTAGCATTTCACATCTAATGGGCTCCTCCTTTCCTCAAATTAATTAATTTTAGTATCCCTTTAAATATTTGTCACCTAGTTAAGATAAGCCTTTATTTATCAACTACCCCCACCATAATCTCTTAAGTTTTTTAATGATCTTCTACTTTAATGGTAATATAAAAATTAAAAAATTAAAATTCATTAATATTGCACTTAGCTAAACATCATCTTAAAAGTTTTCATTACTCTTAATTTAGGTATATTAATTCTCTAATTAAATTAATATGATTTATAGCTATACTTTGCAAATTATTAACCTGGCTAGAAATTAGAAACCTTATTTAATTTAATGTATTTATATAATAATATCAATTGATTTTTGTTGGTCGGCCTTCATCCTGCACTCTTGGTATATTTATAAGATCATTCCTCTTCTTATTTTTACAGGATTTGTCTTGATGGGTCTTGAGATTCTGAACCCAGAAACTATACACTCACACCAAGAAATCTGAAATCAACAACCTATATATCAATTCCATTTTAAATAATAAAAAAATTACAACAATTACATATTTTTTTTACTTAAAAACAATTATTTTATATTAAAATGTAAATTAAAATATTTGATTTATATACTATATTAATTTAATTTTTGCAATTTTTAATTTATTAATATAAATATTATTTTATTAATTTTCAACTCATCTTTATACACCAACACTCCCCTCAAGAATTTTGAAGCATGCTTTTGAATCAAAAGCATGCCTTTTTACATGCTAAAATAGTATGCACTTATAAAAATATAATATAACATTTTTAAATCTGAGAGCGTTATCATTCCAAACAGCTCGTTGTGTCACCTTATAAAATATTTTCATAAAAAAATCACTATAGGATGTAATCGACCATTCCATGGAGCATTAATGGAAACAACACGTTTTATGAGTCAATGGGCCTAGCTAGTCCTGCAACTCGATGGGTATCTACTGTCATCAGTGATGCCGTATTATCACATGCGAACGACATTTCTTACTCTACTATACAATAAGGCCTTTCATTGAAAGGGAAAACCGTTCTTTTGGAACAATTCATTGGTTTCCTTTCATTAACCATGCTAGAGTTACGGACGAAATCTCCGACTAACCAAGGCAAGCATATATTAGAAATAACATTCAATTTTACAACTGTGTCAAATTGCAAAGTCGTTCCTAGTAAATTCTAGTAGTTGTTTACTCAGATTTTAAAACCATGGATTTACTATAATTCGAGTTTCATGTTTTTAAGATTTCAACACCATCATGTTTTCAACTTATAATTATAGTTAATTAATTTTTGCATATAAAATTAAACAATCAAGTGAGAGTTGAGTAAGTAGAGTTACGTCATAAATGAGTTTGGTAAGTGTGCACATCAAAGTAGATAAATTAAACACTTTTCACCATATAAAAGATTGAAGATTAATAAAAAAACAACCACTAATATGTATTTATGTGTGTAAACTATTTGTATTATTTGTAACTTTACTCTTCTACCTTTCCAACATATCCAAGCAATTTGAATATTAAAATTATAAAACCTAATTCATTAGATTAATCTGTTGAGAAAATTTGTAACTGGTACATCGAAATAAACCAACAAACTAGCGAGGCACAGATCGAATTGGAGGCTTGCTAGTGTCTAACGCAACCGTAGGTCTCCCAACTATCTATATACTACTACAATCAAAATATAATCCCATGGGAACTGTAAAGTACATATCTCATAACCATAATAGGTATGGTCTAGTGAGAGAGGCATCAATTAGGTTTTCTGCAGTTTTTGCGGATTTGTCCACTGGTGCCAGTGAGGGGACTGATATTACCCATGTTAACCATGGAAGCTGCGAAGTCGGTAAAAAAGGTGCTCTGAGTGGTGCTGTAGGTAGTAACCTGGGAATCTGCAGAGCCTCCATTAAACAGCTGCTGGTCGGAGTGGAGAAGACCCTTTTGGCTTTTCAGATTTGTGTAGTAGTTATTGTCAAATGTTGTTGGAGTAAGTAGATCCAAGGGTGAGAGGTTATTGTCGCTTCCTGTACTTGGGCAGTTTGCCTTCAGGGAAGTGGCAAATGCTGAGTTAATGTTAGATTCGTTGTAGATGCGAGTCCTGAAAGTTGTGCACCGAGCTTGGCCAATGGTATGTGCACCTGGTTAAATACGAGAACAAGAATTAGGAGTCTAGATTATATGGTGGGCATATCGTAGAAATTCACAAAGTAATATTAATGATAGGAAGATTTTCTGAATATTCAGTAACTAACTCAAATAATGGAAAAAATTGATTTTGTTACTCTGTCAATTTTCCAAAATTTAGAATCTAGTTAAATTTAGCAATGCAATCAAGATAAGTGCAGTCAGGTAATCAGATATTAATGATAAGAACATTTCCAGAATGTTTTCAGCATAATGAAGGTAGAAATAGCTGAAATAATTTTCTTTGCTCCTCAATCTCAGATTCCTAAATATTCATCAAAATAAATTCAAGAATGCAACCTAGTAAGTAAATATCATATACCTGACAGAACAATCATATCCTTAGTTGAAAGGCCCTGTGCTTGAAAAGATGAGATGAGACCACTGAGATTGGAAGTGGGAGGCGGAATGTTGGTGTTTGCAGCGCTTAGGCTGGCAGTTGCCGAGTCTCTCCTTCCAAGTAGCACTGTCCATGTTGGGCCTCCCAACTACGAGCATTAAAGTCGAAGATTAAAGTTAATATGACAATGAATGTAGAGGAAGAAATCCACAGAGAAACAATTCAAAAAGAGAATGGTGTGAATAGCTCTTTTTATCATTCAAAATCAACTAAATAAAACTGCATAGAAAACAAGGAAACATTCAATAACAAATGAGTAGAAAAAGTTCCAATAAACGGATTATAACACTTAAAATCAAAATCTATTATGACACCCAACAAACAGTGAGATTAAATAATAGCTATCAATATTATACATGGTAAGTAATAGACAATACATGTCAACCCAGAAGATTGGGAAAAACACTTAACAATGACCATCAATGAGAGTTATCACTCCAGATTTTCCAGCAAAGAAAGAATCGAAACCAAAAAAAAAAATGGATTAAACAAAATTTTATTATAGATTAAGTAATATTTTGAAAATTGTTCACTTTTGTTTAGTCTAACTCATATAATCTAACTTATAAAGGAAATGATGGTTTTGGTCGAAACCTAACAATAGGATTGTAAATTTTTATTATTTGTAATATGTTTAATGTATAAATAAATTTAACAATTTTAAAAAATTTTAAAACAATAAAAATTTGTAAATTGAACAATTTGAATTTATAATTCTTAATATTGAAAAGGTACTAATATTGAAAAAAAAATGATCCAATACAAATTAGAAATTAAAAAACCATTTCTAGCTTTCTGCAGTGCATTATATTAACTATCATTTTTGTAGAGTAACCTGCTTTAAATAAGCCATTCATCTATAACAGTTTCCATGAAAAATAATCTTAACTTACTAATTTTTCATAAATTTTTAATAATCCACATAACACTTATTACATCTCCAAAACAAATACTATATATTAATTAATTACCTATATATACTCGGTATGCATCAAATTTCATAAATCTACGATCTAGATAAGGTCTATCAACGTTAATGGCTAATATGAATGACAAAAAAGCAGACAATTAGGCCTATAAAATAAAATTATGGATATGAATATAAATGATGATGGGAAAAAGTATGGCCGCAGAAAAATACTTGGACAACAGAATCTCTAGCCGCAATAGCTAAAATGTCAGCGCACGATACGGTTGCGCTGCAAACTGCCTCGACTTGGGATTTGATGGTGTCTATGACGTCGAAACCCCTCAACGAATTGTTGTTGGGAAGAGCAGTCTTTTCCCCTGTTAGAGTCGAAGAGTCGTCCAACAACACTGACCCATCGCAGCCCTGCAAGCAAGTTCGCATTTAACAATTAAGAAAATAAAGAAGATTGCTTATTGAATTTAAATATAAAGGCAAATATTAAAAACTATGTACTAATTTAATTATTAGTTTATTATTTTTTCAGTTTGTTGTTTAGATGAGAATAAAATGATATTTAATGAATAGGATTTAAAAATATTAGGCATTTTTAAATAGATTGTGGATTTTTGAAATATTTAAGAATTTAAAGTCATATCCATTAGATCAAGAATCTATGATTATACTTAAATACAAAGAGTAAAGGGAGTTTTACTTGAATGGTTTATGAGGTACAATATTTGCTAAGGTTTTGTAAATGGGATAGCAAGCTGAAGTCTTGGCTACAGAGTGCATGCCCACTAAGTGATGTCACTTGATGCAATGAGTGCTAAATAGACTATTCAAAAATCATGAGGAATTAGTCAGTTACAACTACCTTTCATAAAAATGATCATAAATGAAGAAATACTTAACTCATGAATCCTAAAAATAATATCTAATATAATACACTACCAATTGTGTAATAAAAAACATAACGAAACACCAAACAATTACATTGACGAAACAATCATGAAAATGAACACGGAGCAACGATGCCCCCATGCGCTTCTCATTAGCCACTGCTTGCTTCACTGCAGCCTTCACTGTTGCCAGGAGTTTGGGACAAGACGTATCATAATACGTTGAGTTGAGCTGAGCGAAAGCAACTGTCGAAAAAAAGAGCAGAGCGATGCACACGACAGATCCCATTGCTGTAAAGGAAGTCATGATGCTTCGACCCAATGAAATCTTCGGTGGGTTTGAATGGATTTTATAGTTTAAAAGATTCAATCCGACCGACACCAGTTGACGCAGCAACAAGATACATGCGAGCAGAAAATAATGGAGGTGCTCTTCTTTTTCGAAACTCTTTAGGGAGGCGGTGTGAAAAACTCGGACTGTCCTCTGATTCGTGTGCTGGGAGCAAACGCGTAGATAAGGTCATGTGGGGGCCCCGCAGAGTAGTTACGCCCATGCGCCAATAACGGAAGTGTTGTTGGAAGCTTTGACCTTCAACAACGTACATGTTGATTATTTCGTTGTGAAAGTTAATGCATCTGCTCAACTTATAAAAGCTTTACAGATAGGATGATGCAACAGTATGAAGACTTTCATGTCTTTTTATTATAAAATTGGATCCATGTGGAGGTCGTAGTCATTCCTCGAGTGTCGGCATGCACTTCACTTCAGCAAAATTCACTTTGTTATGGCTGGAGTCTATTTTGGGGGTACGCTGGGTCCTATTAGACCTGTATATATAAATAGAATGTTGTAAAAGTTTTCGAAGATTATATCACTTTAATTACAAAAGTTTCTATTTTATTTTGAAATGAAGTTTAATCTTTACAAAATATTTTTAATAATTATCATAATTTTTTTTAGATTTATTTAGATGATTGATGCTATGTGATTCACTTCATTAGTTTCAATTCTATTTCTTCATTCTTGTGAGTATCACCTGATGCAAGATGCAAAGAGTGCTAACTAGTGGCTTATTCAAAAATCATGAGAAATTAGTCACTTACGACTACCTCTCATGAAAATAATCATAAATGAATAACTTACTTAACGCAATTGAATCCCAAAAAAGATATCTAATATATCTATCTGTATTAAATTTATAATATTGAAATTTTATTATTTATTATTGTTTTATTATAAATTTATATTACATATTTAATTTAAATGTATGAAAAGATTTTTTATTTACAATATTGAATTTTTGTTATTTATTATTGTTTATTATATATTAAATTTAAATGTATATTAATTCTTTTTATAAATGATAATAATAATTTCTACTATCTTGTTTACGGGGTCTTAGATATATAAGACACTCCTTGAGATGAAGTTATGGGTTCAATTCCCACTGAGATCAAGGTGATATATTGCACATGATGAAGATGTAATCCTGCCAAGCTTACAAAAAAAAATAGCTATCTTATATTTACTTGATGTGAGCCAGTTACCACTACTACTAATATAACCTCCTCCTCCACCCTATGGCTACAGGGAAATTGGTGGAATTTGAATTCTGCTATCTTATATTCACTTGATGTGGGTCAATTACCAATTACCACTACTACTACTAATAGAACCCCTTCCTCCACCATATGGCTACAGGGAAATTGGTGGAATTTGATAAAAAAGATATTGTAAAAATCAAATTACCAAAATAAAATTATTATTATTATTATTAATTATTAAAATAAAATAAATTTACCATTCAGAATTTGGGAGAACTTATTAGTTTTTCAATAATATATATATATATATAATCAATTTCATTCGATCTTAACTCGTAAAATGTTAAGAGGGATCAAATCTCTCAAATTTTATACTAAAAAAGATGTTTAAAAAATTATGACTTAAAACTATAACATGCTTATCACATACAAATCTAATATGGCCTGCTTCTCCTTCCATTCAGGTAGGGCAAACGGTTCTCCCTTTATTTGGCTGAGCAGGGAGAAGATTTGGCATATGTTAATCGTTAACTAATAAAACAATGGAGATAGATTTCATTAATAAGTTTCATTCCATCTCAATTCCAAAAATATTGAGAAAGATCAAATCTCTCAAATTTTATATAAAAAAATCTTGACTCAAAACTAACACTCACAATATGGTTAACACATGCAAATCAAAAATCAAATGACTTGCTTCCCATCCATCCACGTGGGGCAAAAGGTTCACACTTTCCTTGACTGAGCAGGACATGTATATTAGGTGGTATCTAGCATATAGATCAAGAATCAAAATGATAATTTATAATATATTATGACTGAGCAGGACATGTATATTAGGTGGTATCTAGCATATAGATCAAGAATCAAAATGATAATTTATAATATATTATGAGTAAATATATTTGATGTGTATTATAAATCATACGTATTGCCGTTATTTTGTAAAAAAAAACCTCAATCCTCGTGGGGCACCATTTATTTTTCCATAGTGACCATCTTGTTTTGCTTTCCGAGATAAGACACTCAGAATTTAATTGATATTTCTTCATTTCAACCATTAAGTTCGCTTTCACAGATAACATGTTAAAAAAATGTTAATGAATTTTTTAAAATTAAATTTTAATATTTTATAAAATAAAATGATATTTTAAAGTTTTTTAAATTAAAAATAGTCTATAGGATTATGAGTTTTTTGTTTGTAGTTTTTTACATTTAAGTTATTTTCTTATTTAAATTGATGATTAGCTGGCTCAATTTTTCAACAATTTTATGGTTAAAAAGACAATGTTAAGAAACTATGCTAATATATTCCCATAACTTTCTATAATGTCTTTAAACGCATCACATTCCAAAATGAAATATTTTTATAATTGACTTACAAAATGTATACCCATTCTTCCCAAACTTCTTTAAGCTTTTTTCACCATTCTATTTTATAGTATTTAATCTAAAATTTAGAAAAAACCTTGTACATCACCATTTTATTCATTTATTTTTCCATAGTAACCTGGAATTTAGAAAACCCCTCGTCCGTCACCATTTATTCATTTATTTTTCAGTAGTGACCATCTTGTTTTGCTTTCCGAGATAACATACTAAAAGAATTTAATTGATAATTCTCCATTTCAACCATTAAGTTCGCTTTCCGAGATAACATACTAAAAGAATGCTATTGATTTTTTTTTTTTTAAATTAATCGAAAATCCAAAAAGCTTCGTAATATTTAATCGAAAATTTAGAAAGTTTTGTAATATATTTAGTGTAATTATTGTCAAGAGGGTTAATTAGTCCACCGGAGATGAGAAGACACTAGTGAATGAAAGAATATTAAAATTTAGTGGGAGGAAAATATTGTTAATTTGGACCGCTGGGTAGGTATAAGTTGAGAGGACTCTAGTGAATGAAAGAATATTAAAATTTATTGGGAGGAAAATATTGTTAGTTTAGACAGTGTATAGAAAGAACATATAATAAAATATGAATTAGATTTTTTTCGAGTAACATTTTAAAGGAAATAGTTTTAATAAAAAAATAGAGATTATTTTAGAGAAAGATATAGGGTAGGTATAAGTCTGTGGTAGGTATAAGTCTTTGTTTAAGGGAAAGACATGTGATTTTTATGGAATAATAGTTGCAATATCAAACTAGGAGATTTACTCTTGTATGCATTTAAAAAAATATTTTAAGTATAATCGTATGAGAGGGATTTCCCGAAGTGTCTACATCTTGCCATGGGAGAGGCACATATTTTTAATGGATAGATACATGACCTTTAAGGGATAGTAGTTGAAATAATTGAAATTATGGAATGCGGAGATTTACTTTTATATTTAGATATTAAAAATATTTTCAATCGTACAAATTTTCTATGCATAGTTTTATATCTGATATGTTGGATCGAATATTTGGGAAAGAACATATAAAATGGGGATTAGATGGAGTGTAGAGAAATAACTATTCATATATTACTATACATTTTGTGGCAAACCATATATGATAATTTTGGGAAAGAATAGATAAAGTGAAATTTTCAATAAAAAAGAGAGATATTATTGTTCATATATTATTATGCATTATGAATTTTGTAGAAGTAATAAATAATAATTTGACATATTAAAAAGGATGATGTTCAATTATTTGAAAATGATTAAAAATAGTTTTTTTATTATATATATTTTTTAATTACATGAAATGAAAAAGTATTGGGAGTAGTTATTTGGGCTAGTGTAATGTACATGCATAGCATATAAATAATATTTAAAACATATAGTTGAATAAAAGTAAATAAGAGAGAAAATGATACTAAAATATATAACATATAGTATAAACAAAACAACAATATTTATGTCTTTTTTATAAGTGTCATCTAAGGTTAGGTAACTCCCGAAAATTGATTTTTGTATTGATGTGAATAGACTTATATGGCATTAAAAATAAACCCTTTGTCTTCCAAGGTCGATTCCTATTCTAACCATTCATACTCTCCCTATTTAGATATTTACAAAATATTCATTGAATATAGAAGGATTAGGGGTCTAACATTCCCGCCCCCTCCCTCGCTCCACCGCCCTTGATCTGAATGGTTTTTAGTGAGCTTAAGCATTATTATGACTTTTTCAAACTTTTATTCTCCAAGTGCTTTGGTGAATATGTCCACAATTTTATCATTTGTGGGATAATTTTTTAGATGGATAGTCTTGGCCTGTACATGATATCAAATCAAATGATACTTTGTTGTGATATGTTTTCTTAAATCATGGAATTTGGGATTCTTCATGAACTTGATTGAAAAAGTATTGAATATTAGAAGGGGGGTAGAGTTCACTTGTTTCTCTTGGAGGTCTTCAAGAATTTCCCTAAACCACATAATCTCCTTTGTTTCTTCTATAGTTGCCACATATTCTGCCATTATCGTAGAATCTGCTAGAATTGATTGCTAGCAAAAAATCCAAGATATAGGTCATGATCCAAGACTCATAAGATTAGCCACAATAGACACTTCATTTTCTTTGTCTCTATCAAATCTTGAATCAGAATATCCAATCAAGCTTAAGTTATCTAAATGTGAATATTTGAGTCCAAAGTCTTGAGTTCCTTTCAAGTACATTAAAATAATTTTTGCAACATGCCAATGTTCTTTACAAGGATTTTGCATAAATTTGGAAATAATTTCGACAATGATCACAAGATCAGTATTTAGCTCAAAATGAAAGTGCTCAGAATTGATTGGAAACTGAACGACAATGACTGGCCTGTCGACACGAATCCAACACAACTTGTTTCATTGAAAAGCAACTCTCGATGAAGAAGTTATAGAATGCTGACCATCGTTCAGAACATGCAAATTTAAAAAAAAAATTGCAGAACAATGACAGGTTGATGACATGGCAGCCCAGTCAACATGTAGGGAATATTCTTTAGTTTATGCCCAGTGGCACTGTGACAAGTGTCACAACAGGATTCACCAGTTTGGGTTTGAGAAGGTGAAATTTCCCAATATTCTCCAAGGTTGAATTTGGGTTCATGATGAATTATTTTTTATTATTAATGTTATATATATATATATATTATGGTTTAATATCATATATTATATTATATTATTATATATATTAATATTAATTAATAATTTCTAAACCTTACCGTTATAAATTCCGCATTTTATTAATCCAAGGTCCGAATTTGATTGTAATAGAGCATATTACAATTTAAACCATAGGACCGAGTTACATTATGAGGTGCACATATATATTTCGTGTTAACAAAATTTCAAACATTATATTTAGAGGGTGGAAAAATATATGTATGGGGGCGGAGGTCAGGGTCGAACCAGTGACCTCCCCCCAACTATTACCACTTCTTACCAACAGACCACGGGGTGAGACTTGTAAAGCCTCTGCGCCTAAATCATATTTGACTTGCATTGTGTATCTGACGGTAGAATTGAGGGGGCTAGCCCTCCTCTCATATGACCTATCCACAGAACCAGGTGAGAGAAGAATTTTAAATGGCGAGATTTAAATGTAATTGCGGATTATTTAAACATAAACCCATGTTTAATGCTGTTAATCCGAGATTTGTATAATTGCACTTATGCGCCATTAAGCCATGCTTATCACCTTATAATCCACAGTTTAATATAAATTAACTACTATTTTAAATGGAAGATTTTTATTGAGTTCCACGATTTTTGGCAAAATCACCAGTTTGGCGGACTTATTTGGAGCCTTCTCCAGATTTAGAGGAGGATCCTAGGGAAAAATTGAATAGGCCATATCTTCAGCAATTCTCGACCAATTTTGGCTCAAGAAGAGTCATCCCTAGTAGATTGGCATGATCTAAAGACATTGGAATAGGTTACAAGTTAGAGAAGCAATTATACAGGTGTTTTTGGCACTTTGAAGAAAATTGAAGCTTAGGGCCATCAAGAAGGAAGGCCATGCCTAGATTAGCTGAAGGAAAAATTGAGTGAATGAATAGTCATTTCTAATATATTTTGACATTCTGGACTCATTGGAGTATGTTTCAGGAGCATTTGATGCATGTAAAAAACAATTTTTTCACTATTGAGCTAATACAGAGGCCCAAGACATGTAATATAGACCAAGGAGATGTAGCCTAGGAGGGGTGAACTCCTTCATCAAAACTATGTGTTGATGGATCAATTTTGATGGTTTAATGTTATTTGTGCTGCTACTATTTAAAAATTGAATTTCATACTTTATGCTCTTGAATTCACTCATAAAACTCAGTTAAATTACCTGTTTGACACACATAAGCAACAAGGAAAGATGTACATCAAGCATAATATCAATAAATAAATTTTAAATCTGAAAATGAAATTAGCACAACAAAACTAACATTCATACTCAGATCAACCTGGGATTATAGCTTGGTTGAAAGGCAAGGTTATTTTCTTGATAGTTTCTTGAGTTTTGTGCAAGTTTAATGGTTGCAAATTTGTGATGCTGACAAGGTTGAAGTTGCAGAAAGGTGAAGGGAAATTTTTGGTTACAAGTCCTGAGATTAGGACCAGAAGAAGGAGAACTACAAGAGCACCATATTCACCCAAAGTTCCACTCATAGCTGCACTTCAATCACCTCAATTTTTTTCTCAAGAAGACGAGATTGAAGAGGTACACGTTGTGTGAGAAGCTCAGTTTATGGAAGAGGTACAAGCATCAGAAGCTGAGATTGAATCCATAGCCATCATGTCAGGTGTTGGAGAGACTCAAGGTCATTCAAAAGAGGATGATTTCAAGAGAGAATTCAATGACATAAAGAGGATGGTTAAAATTATGCTTGATACATTTATTGTTAGGATGGGAAGAAAAGGTTCTAAGCTTCCACATGGAGAAGGAACTTCAAATGGTAAGAAGGATGAAGAGAAGAGTTAAAAGGGTAGTGGAAGAAAGCCACCTCCATCTCCACCATCTTCATCATCCTCATCATCTCCATCAACATCATCTTCCACTTCCACAACCAAAACCACTCACACTCACTCAAAGAGAAAAAAAAGAAAAACATCCTTACTCAAACTTGATGTCAAATTTGAGCTTCTAATGTATAATGACAAGGTAAATGTAGAAATATTAGAAAATTGGATACGTTAATTGGAGGTGTATTGCAGAATTCAGAACCTTCATGAATATGACATAAAGATTCAATTGGATTCTTTGAGGATGGAAGTATCTTCACTTGTATGGTGGGAAGTAATGACTCAAGAAGAGATTAAAAACTATGGTAAGATCTCTGTCTTGGTCAAGTTTTATTGCTGTCTTTAAAAGAAAATTCTATCCCTTAGCTTACATGCAAAAGGAAATTACGGATTAGACAGTTGAAAGGGAAAAGTGTGCAAGATTATACTCATGAGTTTATGAGAAGAGCTCTTATTTTGGGTATTAATGTATATTCTCAAGAAAATTTGTTAAAGTATGTTGGGGATTTGCATAGTTACCTTAGGCACACCATCCTCATGTTTTATCCCACAAACATAGATGAAGTTTGTGTTCATGCCACACACTTAGAAGCAAGAGGGAAACTGAACATAGATGAGAAAAGTGAAAGTGAGGGTAAATGAAAGGGAAAGTTTTATGGAAGAGTAAAGAGAAATAGCTCTGTAAAAATAGAGAAGGAAAAAATCACATGAAAAAATTGTTCAAATAGTGGCCATGACGAAGACCACTGTTGGAACTTCATCCAGAATTGAAGCCAAACAAAGTAAAAGCCAAAGAAAAGGGGAAAATTGTTGCTATAGTTGAACATGACTTAGGGTCAGATTCAGGAGATGAGACAAATATTACAATGATGGGTTTAAAAGGTAAACACATAGCAAGCACTATTTCTTCATATTGTTCAAATGTTACTCAAGATGAAGATACAAGAATAGAAATTTTCCATATTAGAGTTGTCCCTAAACATACCAAGATTGATACAATTTTTTATAGTAGGTCACAAGCTAAATTGATTTCCAAAGACTTGTTTAAGAAGCTAGACCTTGAAACTGTTAGACATCTAATATTCGATATGCAAGAATGCAAAATTGCAGGTTACAAGGAAGTGCATACTAAGATTCGCCATCAATTCAAACTTTCTTGATGAAGTTGAACGTGATGTGGTGTCGCTTGAGATACATGTATTGTATTGATAAGTCCTTATCTCTACGATAGGAAAGAAGTATTTCATCGCCATGAGAATAAGTATCACTTTTTTAAAGATGTTATTGAGTACATAATTATAGCTCATAAGAAGAAGACAAGTTTGTCTCTTATACATGTAGGAGAAATGAAGAGGATAGTGAATGCAAGTCAGAATTTGACATTGTTAGTGATCAAACAAAGAGATGTTTTGAATCAAATTTTCAAAAATATACTTATGCTTGTAATGTGATGTTTCAGGATTCTAATAGGTTTCCTTTGAAAGAAGGTGAACAAGATCTAAAACATTTGCAGCAGTCAACATCAGTGTTGAGAAGTGTTGGAAACAAGATGCTAGTACAAGAGAGTGAAAAGGTCAAAGAGAAAGAGACAAAGAAGCTTGAAAAATAAGGCATGGGTTCAACAAATGCTTGTTTTTGGTTTCCAAATGGTACATGGCAATGAAAAAGATAATTGGTCAAGAGTCGACGCAAGTGCAGAGTGAGATCAACTAAGAATCGCCATGGTGACAGTGTGCAAGGTGAGACAATTTTGAAGTTTCCTTTGATTAATGAACAAGGTAGGAACAAAATGGTTTATGAAAGAAAATATTGCTGTTCTACAAATTCAGAAAAATTGCAGCATGACAGTGTCAATGACAACAAGAGAAGGTGGCAAGAATCAAGGAAAATCTCAACTTTTTGTGAAAAGCTCCAAATGATGAAGTTTGGAAAATTTCAGTGGATAGAGACTGGAAGGGTGAGGGAACAGTACCCTCATCCACATGATTAGTAATCAGAGAGATTTTGGGGTCAAAAAGGCTTCTAGTGGGGAGAAATGATCAGAGGCTCAGTGTTTAGCTCAAAAATGAAAGTGCTCAGAATTGATTGGAAATTGAACGACAGTGACTGACACATCACTAGGAATCCAACACAACTCATTTCGTTGAAAACCAACTTTGGATGAAGAAGTTTTAGCCTGCTGACCACTGTTTAGAACAGGAAAATTAAAAAAAAAATGCAGAATAGTGACATGTTGATGAGATGGTAGCCCAATCAGCATGTAGGGAATATTCTTTAGTTTATGCCCAGTGGAACTGTGACAAGTTTCACAATAGGATTTGCTAGTTTGGGTCTGAGAAGGTGAAATTTTCCAATGTCCTCCAAGGTTGAATTTGGGTTCGTGATGAATTATTATGTGTTGGAATTATCTTTTTATTATTAAGGTTGGATATATATATATATATATATATATATATATATATTGTTTAATATCATATATTATATTATATTATTATATATTAATATTAATTATTAATTTCTAAACCTCAATGTTATAAGTTCCGCATTTTATTAATCCAAGGTACAAATTTAATTGTAATAGAGCATATTACAATGTAAACCATAGGGCTGAGTTACATTATGAGGAGTGCATATATATTTCGTGTTAACAAAGGTTCAAACATTATATTTGGAGGGTGGAAAAATATATGTATGGGGGTGGAGGTCAGGGCCGAACATGTGAGCTCCCCCCAACCATTACTGCTTCTTACCAACAAACCACGGGCGGGACTTGTAAAGTCTCCACGCCCAAATCATATTTGACTTGCATTGTGTATCCGATGGAGAAATTGAGGGGGCCAACCCTCCTCAAATATGACCTATCCACAAAACCAGGCGGGAGTGGAATTTTAAATGGAAGGATTTAAACATAATTGCGGATTATTTAAACATAAAACTATATTTAATGTTGTTAATCCGAGATTTGTATAACTGCATTTATGCGCCATTAAGCCATGTTTATCACTTTCTAATCCACAATTTAATATTAATTAACTGAAGTTTTAAATGGAATATTTTTAGTAGACTACATCATTTTTGGCGGAATCACCAGTTTGGCAGACTTATCTAGAGCCTTCTCCAGATTTGGAGGAGGATTCTAGGGAAAAATTGAATAGGCCATATTTTGAGCAATTTTTGACCAATTTTGTCTCAGGAAGAGTCATTCCTAGTATATTTGCATGCTCTAAACACACTGGAATAGGTTTCATAGGTAGAGGAGAAATTCTACAGGTGTTTTTGGCAATTTGAAGAAAATTGAAGCTAAGGGCCACCAGGAAGGAAGGCCATGCCTAGATCAGCTGAAGGTCAAATTGAGTGAACAAATAGTAATTTATAATATATTTTGACATTCTAGACTCATTGGAGTATGTTTCAAGAGAATTTGATGCGTGTAAACAAATGTTTTTCACTATTGAGCTAATACAGAGGCCCAAGCCATGTAAGATGGACCAAGGAGATGTAGCCCAGGATGGGTGAACTCCTTCATCAAAACTCTGTGTTGAAGGATAAATTGTGATGTTTTGCAGATATTTATGTTGCTTCTATTCAACATTTAAATTTCATACTTTATGCTCTTGAATTCACTCATAAAACTCAGTTAAATTACCTGTTTGACACACATAAGCAATAAGGAAACATGTGCATCAAGCATAAGATCAATAAATAAATTTAAATCTTAAAATGAAATTAGCACAGCAAAACTAACATTCATACTCAAATCAAGTTGGTATCAGAGATTGGTTGAAAGACAAGGTTATTTTCTTGATAGTTCCTTGAGTTTTGTGCAAGTTTAATGGTTGCAAGTTTGTGATGCTGACAAGGTTAAAGTTGCAGAAAGGTGAAGGGAAATTGTTGGTTACAAGTCCTGAGATTAGGAAAAAAATAAGGAGAGATACAAGATCACCATATTCACCCAAAGTTCCACTCATAGCTGCACTGAAGCACCTCAACATTTGTATCAATAAGCTGAGATTGAGAGGTACAAGTTGTATAAGAAGCTGAGTTGATTGAAGAGGTACAAGCATCAGAAGTTTAGTTTGAATCCATAACCATCATGTCAGGTGTTGGAGAGACTCAAGGTCATTCAGAAGAGGATGATTTCAAGAGATAATTCAATGATATAAAGAAGATGGTTAAAATTATGTTTGATGCATTTACTGCTAGGATGGTAGGAGAAGGTTATAAGCCTCCACATAGAGAAGGAAATTCAGATGGTAAGAAGGATGAAGAGAAGAGTTCAAAGGGTAGTGGAGGAAAGTCACCTCCATCTCAACCATCTTCATCATCCTCATCATCTCCATCAGCATTGTCTTCCACTTCCACCACAAAAACTACTCACACTCACTCAATGACCACAAAAGGAAAAACACCCTTACTCAAACTTGATGTCAAATTTTAGCTTCAAATGTATAATGGCGAGGTAAATGCATAAATATTGGACAATTGGATACGTCAATTGGAGGTTTATTGTAGAATTCAGAACCTTCATGAAGATGACATGTAGATTCAATTGGCTTCTTTGAGGATGGAAGGATTTTCACTTGTATGGTGGGAAGCAAAGACTCAAGAAGAGATTCAAAACTACGGTAAGATATCTATGTCTTGGTAAATTTTTATTGATTCCATTAAAAGGAAATTATATCCCTTAGCTTACATACAAAAGGAAATTATGGATTGGCAAAATTTTAGACAGTTGAAAGGGAAAAGTGTGCAAGTTTATTCTCATGAGTTTAGGAGAAGAGCTCTTATTTTGGGTATTAATTTATATTCTCAAGAAACTTTTTTAGAGTATGTTGGGGGTTTTCACAGTTACCTTAGGCACACCATTCTCATATTTAATCCCAAAAACATAGATGAAGTTTGTGTTCAAGTCACACACTTAGAAGAAAGAGGGAAACATAACATAGATGAGAAAAGTGAAAGTGAGGGTAAAGGAAAGGGAAAGTTTTATATTGCAAATCACTTTTTTTCTTTTCATGTGAATAAAAATTTTCATGGAAGAGTAAAGAGAAATAGCTTTGTAAAAATAGAGAAGGAAAAAATCAAATGTAAAAACTGTTCAAATACTTGCCATGATGAAGACTAGTGTTGGCAGCTTCATCCAGAATTGAATCTAAACAAACTGAAAGCCAAAGAAAAGGGGAAAACTGTTGCTATAGTTGAACATGACTTAGGGATAGATTCATGAGATGAGACAAAGATTACAACCATTAGTTTGAAAGGTAACCACATATGAAGCACTAGTTCTTCAAGTTGTTCAAATGTTACTCAAGATGAAGATATAAGAATATAAATTTTCGATATTAGAGTTGTATCTAAACATACCAAGGTTGATACACTTTTTGATAGTGGGACACAAGCTAACTTGATTTTTGAAGAATTGGTTAAGAAGTTATACCTTGAAACTGTTAGACATCCAAGACCTTATCCTTTAGGTTGGATATGCAAGAATCCAAACTTATAGGTTACAAGGAAGTGCATACTAATATTTGCCATCAATTCAAACTTTCTTGATGAAGTTGAACTTGATGTGGTGCCGCTTGAGATATCAGGTATTGTATTGGGAAGTCCTTATCTATATGATACGAAAGTAGTGTTTCATCGCCATGAGAATAAGTATCACTTGTTTAAAGATGATATTGAGTACATAATTAGAGCGCATAAGAAGAAGACAAGTTTGTCTCTTATACATGCAGGAGAAATGAAGAGGATAGTGAATTAAAGTCAGAATTTGACATTGTTAATGATCAAACAAAGAGATGGTTTGAATCAAACTTTTCAAAAATATGCTTATGCTTGTAATGAGATGTTTTAGGATTCTAACAGGTTTCCTTTGAAAGGAGGTGAAAAATATTTAAAATATTTTCAACAGTCAACATCAGTGTTGAGCAGTGTTGGAAACAAGATTCTGATGCAAGAGAGTGCAAAGGTCAAAGAGAAAGTGACAAATCAGCTTGATAAAGAAGGCATGGGTTCCACAATGCTTATTTTTTGTTTCCAAAAGTTACATGGCAACGATGAAGATACATGGTCAAGAGTCGACGCAAGTGAAAAGTGAGATCAGCTAAGAATCACCATGGTGATAGTGTGCAAGGTGAGACAATTTTTAAGTTTCCTTTGATTAATGACCAAGGTAGGAACAAGATGGTTTTGCAAGAATAGCTTGATGTTCTGAAAATTCAGAAAAATCGCATCATGACGGTGCAATGACAGCAAGAGAAGGTCAGAAGAATCAAGGAAAAACTTAATTTTTTGTGAAAAGCTCCATATGATGAAATTGGGAAAATTTTAGTGGATAGAGACTTGAAGGGTGAGGGAATAGTACCCTCATCCACATGATCAGTAATCAGAGAGATTTTGGGGTCTAAAAGTATTCTAATGGGGAGGAATGATCAGAGGCTCAGTATGTAGCGCAAAATTGAAATTTCTCAAAATTTATTGGAAACTAAACGAAAACGACCAACCCATTGCCAGGAATCCAATGGAACTCGTTCTGTTGCAAACCAAATTGGGATGAAGAAGTTATAGCCTGCTGACCGCCGTTCAGAATAGGAAAATTTTAAAAAAATGTAGAACAATGACAGGTTGATGACATGGCATCCCAATAAGCATGCAGGGAATATTCTTCAGTTTATGCCAAGTGGAACTGTGTCAAGTGTCACAATAGGATTTGCCATTTTGGGTTTGAGAAGGTGAAATTGCCTAATGTCCTCCAAGGTTGAATTTGGGTTCATGATGAAGTATTATGTGTTGGAATTATTTTTTTATCATTAAGGTTCGATATATATATATATATATATATATATATATATATATATATATATATATATATATATATATATATATATATATATATATATATATATCTATATATATATATATATATATATATATATAACATTTTATATGGTATAATATCATATATTTTATTATATTATTATATATATTAATATTAATTATTAATTTCTAAACCTTACTATTATAAATTCCGCATTTTATTAATCCAAGGTCCAAATTTAATTGTAATAGAGCATATTATAATTTAAACCATAGGGATGAGTTACAATATGAGGAGCACATATATGTTTCATGTTAACAAAGGTTCAAACTTTATATTTGGAGGGTGGAAAAGTATATGTATGGGGGCGGAGATCAGGGTCGAACCCGTGACCTCCCCCCAACCATTACCGCTTCTTACCAATAGACCACGGGGTAGAACTTGTAAAGTCTACGCGCCCAAATCATATTTGAATTGAATTGTGTATCTGACAGTGGAATGGAGGGGCCCGGCCCACGGGCCAACCCTCTTCCCATATGACCTATCCACAGAACCAGGTGAGTGTGAAATTTTAAATGGCGGGATTTAAACTTAATTGCGGATTATTTAAACATAAAACCATGTTTAATGTTGTTAATCCGAGATTTGTATAATTGCGCTTATGTGCCATTAAGTCGTGATTATCACCTTCTAATCCGCAGTTTAATATTAATTAACTGTAGTTTTAAATGGTGGATTTTTAGCAGACTCCACCATTTTTGGCGGAATCACTAGTTTGGCTGACTCATCTTAAGTCTTCTCATGATTTGGAGGAGGATTCTAGTGAAAAATTAAATAGGCCATATCTTGACCAATTTTCGACCAATTTTGGCTAAGAAAGAGTCATTCCTAGTATATTGGCATGATCTGAACACATTGGAGCAGGTTTCAAATGTAGAGGAGCAATTCTATAGGTGTTTTTGGCACTTTGAAGAAAATTGAAGCTTAGGGCCACCAGGAAGGAAGGCTATGCCTAGATCAGCCGAAGGCCAAATTGAGTGAATGAATAGTCATTTCTGGTAGAATTTAACATTATAGACTCATTGGAGTATGTTTCAAGAGAATTTTATGCATTTAAAAAAAAAAAAGTTGCACTATTGAGCTAATATAGAGGCCCAAGCCATGGAAGCTAGACCAAGGAGATGCAGCCTAGGAGGAGTGAAATCCTTCCTAAAAACTCTGTGTTGATGGATCAATTGCGATGGTTTGATGTTATTTATGTTGTTGTTGTTCATCATTTAAATTTCATACTTTATGCTCTTGAATTCACTCATAAAAATCAGTGAAATTTGTTGTGAAACTAGCTCCAAAAAGAGAAGAAAAGAGATATCAACGCCTTAGAAATAAGCCACTTCGAAGGGGAAACCTCCAATACATTACATGAATGAACAATTCTTGGATGATACAAATGACCAAAACCTCCTTCTATATATAGGAGTCCATGGGGCCACAATATAATCCTAGTGGGGCCACAATGTAATCCTAGCCGGCCTAACAATAATAATGTAAGGGCATAATAATAACAATATGGGGGTTACAAGGGTACAATAATGACAATAAGGGGGTTACACTAACAACAACAAGGGACTATACTAGTAAAATAGGGACCTAACATGCCCCTCTCCTTCAAAAAAGTGTTGTCCTCAACGCTTGAGTAGCTTTGGGTGCTTCTGTATAAAATTCTCATCCTCCCATGTATAATCTTCAGTGGGTAAGTTCTTCCACTTGATGAGATACTCTGAAATTGATCGATTCCGTAGTTGTCGAGTTCTTTTTTCCATGACTGCTTCAGGTTCCAATATGATTTTCCCTTCCACATCAAGTTCTGGCAATACTGTTTGAACTGGAAGATTTTCAACTATAACCTTCTTTAAGCATGAAACATGGAAAACTGGATGTACTCGCGAAGAAGCAGGAAGCTCCAATTTGTATGCCATAGTACCAATCTTTTGCAACACCTTGTAAGGACCACAGTACTTTGGTGATAATTTATTATCCTTCTTAGCTTGCTTGAGGGACATTTGTTTGTATGGTTGTAGCCGTAAAAATACCCAATCTCCTACATCGAAACTTCTCTCGCTGCGATGTTGATCTGCCTGTTGTTTCATTCGATTTTGTGCCAAATTCAGGTTATCCTTTAAGAGTTGGAGAACTTCTTGTTGATGCTCGATGTGATCTTCCACTGCTTGAACCTTCGAATTTTCTCTTAAAGATGATGCGATGGATGGTGGATGATATCCATAAAGTGCCATAAATGGGGTCATTTTTGCTGTAGTATGGAAGGAAGTGTTATACCACCATTCAGCGAGAGGTAACCACTTGACCCATTGTGTTTGTTTATCGGATACAAAACAACGAAGATATCCTTCCAAACATTTGTTTACTATCTCAGTTTGACCATCAGATTGAGGATGATAAGATGAGCTATGAGCTAATTGAGTGCCCAAACAAGAAAATAACTCCGTCCAAAAATTTCCAGTAAAAATGGGATCTCTGTCGCTCACAATAACCCTTGGGTTTCCATGTAGCTTTTGAATTGTGTCCATAAATGTAGTAGCAGCTATACTTGCTTTAAATGGATGAGATAATGCACAAAAGTGTGCATACTTGGTAAGTCTATCAACTACCACCATGATGACACTCTTTCCTTCGGACTTAGGTAAACCAGTGATAAAATCCTTTGAAATATCCTCCCAACATTGACTTGGAATGGATAAAGGTTGTAGAAGACTTGGGGTCTTAATTGTCTCAACTTTATTCTGCTGGAAAACCAAACATTCCACCACAAACTTTTGAATATTAGATTTAAGGCCATCCCAAAAAAATTCTTTCTTCACCCTGTGGTAAGTTTTTAAAAATCCTGAGTGTCCTCCTAAATGAGAAGTGTGCAATTCCAGAAGAATCTTTTGTTTTAGTTGGGAATTCTTACAAAGATATAAGCGATCTTTGTACCATAAGGAATCATTTTTCCAACTAAATGTATCAGATGTACTAGGATCTTGCTGCAACTTTTGAATGAGTGTCCATACATCTTTTTCCTTCTTCCATTCATCTCTTGCTTTAGTTATCCAATCTGGTTGGATAATAGAAATGGCACAAATAAATGCTTCCACCTCTTCATTCTTTCTTGAGAGTGCATCTGCAACAACATTAAGCTTTCATTTTTTGTATATTATTTCAAAGTCATAACCCAACATCTTTGTGACCCATTTTTGCTGCTCTTCTGAAGATAGTCTTTGTTCCAAAAAGTGTTTAAGACTATCATGAACAATTTTTACCTTGAAGTGTCTTCCCATTAGGTAAGTTCGCCATTTCTTTAGTGCATGCAGTATTGCTAACATTTCCTTCTCATAAATAGGTTTCTGTAAATAATTTCCTTTGATTGGACGACTTTCAAAAGCAATGGGTCTTCCTTCCTGCACTAAAACAACACCAATTCCATTTCCTGAGGCATCACATTCCACAATAAAGGTTTTTGTGAAGTCTGGTGTAGCTAAGACCGGTGCTAGGCACATTGCCTCTTTAAGACGTTCAAAGGCCTTAGTTGATTCAGGAGTCCATGAAAATGCATCTTTCTTCAATAATGTTATTAGAGGTGCTGCTATTCTCCCATAATTCTTAACAAACTTGCGATAATACCCTGTTAACCCGAGAAATCCTCGCAACTGCTTTATGGTTGTGGGGAATTTCCATTCCTTAATGGATTTAATTTTGTTAGGGTCTACCTTAACACCCTCGTGAGATACAATATGACCGAGATATTCCACCTCTTGTACTCCAAAGAAACATTTGGATGTTTTTGCATATAATTGTTTCTCTTGCAATAGTTTGAGCACCCTGTCAACATGTTCAACATGATCCTTCCAAGACCTGCTGTAGATTAGTATATCGTCAAAAAATACTAGCACAAATTTTCTAAGGAAGGGTTTGAAAATGGAATTCATCAACCCTTGAAATGTAGAAGGTGCATTCGTAAGGCCAAAAGGCATGACCAAAAATTCATAATGACCCTCATGAGTTCAAAATGCTGTTTTTGGAATATCTTCGGTCTTCATTCTAATTTGATAATATCTTGAACGAAGATCCAACTTGGTAAAATAAATTGCTCCATGTAATTCATCCAATAATTCATCAATCACAGGAATGGGAAATTTATCTTTAATGGTGAGCTTATTGAGCTCCCTATAATCTAGACACATTTGTCGTGATCCATCCTTCTTGTGTACCAATACTACGGGAGCAGAGAAAGAACTTTGACTAGGTTGAATTATACCCGCCTCTAACATTTTTGCAATCATATGTTCAATTTCGCTCTTTTGGACGTAAGGATATCTATAAGGCCTGATGTTTGGAGGAACACTTCCTGGAATCAAATGAATAGCATGATCATGATCATGAATAGGTAGGAGTCCTTTGGGAGTTTCAAACACCTTGGAATGATTGTCCAAGACTTGTTGGAGATCTGCAGAAATAGATGATTTTGATGTCGGAACTTCTAGTGAGCATAATTGTGCAATTACGCCTTGTTGTTATTTATTTAGAAGCTTTGTCATGACATTAGAGCTTATTATCCTTCTTGGCCTCCCTTCAATACCTCGTAATTCGACTTCCTTTCTTTTTGAAAAATATTTCAAGAAAAGTTCTTGAAAATTAAAAACTACCGTCCCCAAAGATTGTAACCATTGTACTCCTAGTACAACATCAGCACCTCCCATAGGAATGGAAAGCATTGGACTAGTCAATACATATTCCCCCATGGTTAGCTTAATATTATGGCATTTTCCAGAGCAATTTATAGTTCCTCCATTGCAACCATCACTTGACATTCTGGTGCTGGGTATAGGAAACAATTTAATTCCTTGGCTACCTTACAATGAATAAAATTATGGGTGCTACCTGAATCAATCAACACTATTGCCTTTTTCTTCTTGATTTGTCCTTGTATCTTGAGAGTTTGAGGAGTGGTAATTCCTGCCAGTGCATTACACGATATGGTCGGATTCATTTCTTCCTCTTCTAGGGTTGGTTCCTGGTGTATATCCTCTTCTTGTTCATTTTTTTCTTCCTCTTCACAATCTATGTAAAATAATTTCTTCTCAGCACACTTATGACCTTTAGTGTATTTTCTATCACAACTGTAGCAAAGCCCTTTTGCTCATTTTTCTTCCAATTGTTGTGGTGTCAACCTTGTAGGTTGTGGAAATCTAGGAGTAGCAACACTTCCCTCTTTATAGAAGTGAGTGGTAGGCTTCCTTGTCGCCATAATTTTACATACAATTTTTCTTGCCAACCTGAATGCCTTCTCCAATGAATCAGGTTCCAAAACGCGAACTTCATGTTGGATGTTATCCTTTAAAGTACCTATGAAGAGATCAATCCTGTGTTCCTCTGGAATATCAGTTACCCTTATATTCAATTTTTGGAAGTCCTCGATGTGCTCCCCCATTAAACCCTTTTGTTTGAGATTTATCAATTGGCTAAAGAAGGTGTTTCTCTTTTTATCCTCATAATGTGCTATCATTTCCTCCATAAAAATTGACCAAGTGACAATTTTTTTACGGGAGCAAAGCCATCGATACCATACAAATGTATTTTGTTCTAAATGTAAAGTTGCAATGCGTACCTTTTGTGTGTTTTTCACATTATGGAGATAAAAATATTGCTCCATCTGTAGTATCCATGTTACAGGATCCTTTCCATCAAACTTCCTCATATCCATTTTTGGAATATGGTGGTTCTTCCCGCCAACATTAGATTTTGTGAAATCACGATTAACATTTATTTTGTTCTCATCATGAGTTTCCTGTACTATATTTTCACCATTAGGAAACATTTCTAGTATCAACTTTTTCAAACCTTCAATGTCTGCTTTTAGATCATTCTTCATATTTTCCCTTTTCTCATTGATCTTAGCTTCCATGTCATCCATCTTAGATTCCATGCCATTCATCTTATATTCCATGCCAGCTTCCATGCCATCTATCTTAGATTCCATGCTATTATTCAAACCATCCATCTTAGATTCCACGCCTTTCTTGAAACCATCCATCTTATTTTCTGCGCATTTCTTCAAAACTTCCATGTCATTTTTTGTTGCTCTTTGCGAGAGCAAAATTTGTTGCACTTGCTCTTGTAATTTTGATATGTCATGTTGCCATTCTTCGTCTTCATGAGTCATAGTAGAGCTTTATAAAGGCTTAATGGGTGTTGAATTATTTTTAGGGGCCATTTTAGAATCCAATACTAATATCTATATTACAATATGCCCTTGGAATCAATTCAACTTGATTCTTCAAACAAGACTTATGAAATTCGGAAAAAAAATACACACCTTTTATTTGCTTTTGAGGAGCTCGATATTGAAATTAAATTATCTCTATAATTGCATATATTTAATATCTAAAACTCATCCCTATAGTAGCCCTCTGAAGCTTCTTTCAAATGTCATAGGTCTGATCTGATTTGGATTCCTCAAGGAAACGTTATGTCCAATCTCCCACAATGACCCAATTTTGGACTAGTTTAGTAGAGCGAACTTGTACGACTTGCCACGTGTCACTGTTTCCTCCTTTTGCTTTGAAATTGATAGAATAAAAACTACAATCCGTGTAATTGCAGCCACTTTTTACATCATTCCAATTCGATGCTTAGAGAGAGAGCTATGAATATTTTCCCATGATCACCTCTTTGAGATGAAATTTAGAAGCCTCAAAAAGCCCTAACTTCCACAGATCATATCTCCGAAAATATTGCAAACCAATATCTAACATTTTGTGATGATGTTACTCAGGATTGCAGCTTCACACTCTAAAAATGTCAGCTTCTGAACCTTCATAGAAAAACTTTATTACGAAAATACCACGATGACCTGTTTAGGTTAAATTCAGGAGCCTGCAAAATGATGTAACTTGCACAGATCATATCTCCGAAAATATTGCGAACCAACCTCTGAAATTTTGCGATGATGTTCCTCAGGATTTTGGCTTCGTACTATAAAAATTTCAGATTCTGAACCTTCGTAGAAAAAAATTTATAGCGAAAATTTCACGATGACCTGTTTGGAGCAGCAAAACCCTAGAATCTCAAAGCTCTGATACCAAATGTTGTGAAACCAGCTCCAAAAAGAGAAGAAAACAGATATCAACGCCTTAGAAATAAGCCACTTCGAGGCTGCAACCTCCAATACATTACATAAATGAACAATTCTTGGATGATACAAATGACCAAAACCTCCTTCTATATATAGGAGTCCATGGCGCCACAATATAATCCTAGTGGGGCCACAATGTAATCCTAACCGACCTAACAATAATAATGTAAGGGCACAATAATAACAATATGGGGGTTACAAGGGTACAATAATAACAATAAGGGGGTTACACTAACAACAATAAGGGACTATACTAGTAATATAGGGACCTAACAAAATTACTTGTTTGACACAAATAAGCAACAAGGAAACACGTAAATCAAGCATAAGATCAGTAAATAAATTTTAAATATGAAAATTAAATTAGCACAACAAAACTAAAATTCCTACTTAGATCAAGTTGGTATCAGAGCTTGGTTGAAATGTAAGGTTATTTTCTTGATAGTTCCTTGAGTTTTGTGCAAGTTTAATGGTTGCAAATTTGTGATGATGACAAGGTTAATGTTGGAGAAAGGTGAAAGGAAATTGTTGGTTGCAAGTCCTAAGATTATGACCAGAAGAAGGAGAGCTACAAGATCACCATCTTCACCCAAAGTTTCACTCATAGATGCACGTGAAGCACCTCAAGTTTTGTCTCAAGAAGCTGAGATTGAAGAGGTAAAAGTTGTACAAGAAGCTAAGTTGATTGAAGAGGTACAAGCATCATAAGTTGAGCTTGAATCCATAATGATCATGTCAGGTGTTGGAGAGACTCAAGGTCATTCAAAAGAGGATGATGTCAAGAGAGACTTCAATGACATAAATAGGATTGTTAAAATTATGTTTGATGCATTTAATGCTGGGATGGCAGGAGAAGGTTCTAAGCCTCCACATGGAGAAGGAACTTCTTATGGTAAGCACGATGAAGAGAAGAGTTCAAAGGGTAGTGGAGGAAAGCCACGTCCATCTCCACCATCTTCATCATTCTCATCATTTTTGTCAGCATCATCTTCCACTTCCACCACAAAAACCACTCACATGCACTCAAAGAACACAAAAGGAAAAACACCCTTACTCAAACTTGATGTAAAATTTGAGCTTACAATGTATAATGGTGAGTTAAATTCAGAAAGAGTGGAAAATTGGATACATAAATTGGAGGTGTATTTCTGAATTCTGAACCTTCATGGATATGACATAAAGATTCAATTAGCTTCTTTAAGGATGGAAGGATCTCCACTTGTATGGTGGGAAGAAGGGACTCAGGAAGAGATTAAAAACTATGGTAAGATATTTATGTCTTGTTCAAGTTTTATTGGCGCCATTAAAAGGAAATTATATCCCTTATTAACATGCAAAAGGAAATTATGGATTGACAAAATTTTAGACAGTTGAAAGGGAAAAGTGTGCAAGATTATAATCATGAGTTTAGGAGAAGAGCTCTTATTTTGGGTATAAATTTATATTCTCAAGAAAATTTGTTAAAGTATGTTGGGGGTTTTCACAGTTACCTTAGGAACACCATTCTCACGTTTAATCCCACAAACATAGATGAAGTTTGTGTTCAAGCCACACACTTAGAAGTAAGAGGGAAAAAAAACATAAATGAGAAAAGTGAAAGTGAGGGTAAGGGAAAGGGAAAGTTTAATAGAAGAGGAAAGAGAAATAGACGTCTAAAAAGAGATAAGGAAAAACGCACATGCAAATTTTTTTCAAAGGCTAGCCATGATGAAGACCAATGTTGGAAAATTCATCTAGAATTGAAGCCAAACAAACTGAAAGCCAAAGAAAAGGGGAAAAATGTTGCTATATTTGAACATGACTTAGGGTCGGATTCAGGAGATGAGACAAAGATTACAGCCATGGGTTTGAAAGGTAAACACATAGCAAGCACCAGTTATTCAAATTGTGAAAATGTTACTCAAGATGAAGATACAAGAATATAACTTTTCCATATTAGAGTTGTCTCTGTACATACCAAGATTGATACACTTTTTGATAGTTGGTCACAAGCTAGATTGATTTTTGAAGACATGGTTAAGAAGCTAGACCTTGAAACTATTAGACATCCAAGACCTTATCCTTTAGGTTGGATATGAAATAATGCAAACTTGCAGGTTACAAGGAATTGCATACTAAGGTTCGCCATCAATTCAAACTTTCTTGATGAAGTTGAACTTGATGTGGTGCCGCTTGAGATATCAGGTATTGTATTGGGAAGTCCTTATCTGTATGATAGGAAAGAAGTATTTCATCGCCATGATAATAAGTATCACTTTTTAAAATATGGTATTGAGTACATAATTAGAGCGCATAAGAAGAAGACAATTTTTTACTCTTATACATGCAGGAGAAATGAAGAGGATAGTGAATACAAGTCAAAATTTGACATTGTTAATGATAAAACAAAGAGATGTTTTGAATCAAACTTTTCAAAAAGGTTTTTATACTTTTAATGAGATGTTTCAGGATTCTAACAGGTTTCCTTTGAAAGGAGGTGAACAAGATGTAAAACATTTTCTGTAGTCAACATCAGTTTTGAGCAGTGTTGGGAACAAGATGTCGGTGCATGAGAGTGAAAAGGTCAAAGAGAAAGCGACAAAGAAACTTGAAAAGAAGTCATGGGTTCCACAAATGCTTGTTTTTGGTTTCCAAAAGGTACATGGCGAATGAGAAGATACTTGGTCAAGAGTCGACGCAAGTGAAATGTGAGATCAACTAAGAATCACCATGGTGACACTATGCAAGGTGAGACAATTTTTTCCTTTGAATAATGACCAAGGTAGGAACAAGATGGATTCTACAAAAATAACTTCTTGTTCTACGAATTGATAAAAAATCCAGCATGAGGGTGTTAATGACAACAAGAGAAGGTCACAAGAATCAAGGAAAAACTTAACCTTTTGTGAAAATATCCAAATGATGAAATTGGGAAAATATCAGTGGATAGAGACTAGAAGGGTGAGGTAACAATACCCTCATCCACATGATTAGTAATCAGAGAGCTTTTGGGTCCAAAACGCTTCTAGTGGGGAGGAATGATTAGAGGCTCAGTATTTAGCTCAAAAATTAAAGTGCTTATAATTGATTGAAAACTGAATGACAATGATCGGACCGTCGCCAGGAATCCAACACAACTCGTTTCGTTGAAAACCGAATCTCGATGAAGAAGTTATAGCCTGCGGACAGCCATTCAGAACAGATAAATTTAAAAAAAATGCAAAACAATGAAAGGTTGATGACATGTCAGCCTAGTTAGCATGTAGGGAATATTCTTCAGTTTACGCTCAGTGGAACTATGACAAGTGTCACCACATGATTCGCCATTTTTAGTTTGAGAAGGTGAAATTGCCCAATGTTCTCCAAGGTTGAATTTGGGTTCATCATGAATTATTATGTGTTGGAATTATTTTTTAATTAATAAGGTTGGATATATATATATATATATATATATATATATATATATAACATATATATAATATTTTATATGGTTTAATATCCATAATATGTGGAATATATATTATATTATTATATATATTAATATTAATTATTAATCTCTAAACATTACTGTTATAAATTCCACATTTTATTAATCCAAGGTCCGAATTTTATTGTAATAGAGCATATTACAATTTAAAACATAGGGCCGAGTTACATTATGAGGAGCGAATATATATTTCATGTTAATAAAGGTTAAAAATTTATATTGGAGGGTGGAAAAATATATGTATGCGGACGAAGGTCAGGGTCGAACCCGTGACCTCCCCCAACCATTACCGCTTCCTACCAACATACCACGGGGCGGGACTTGTAAAGTCTCCGCGGCCAAATCATATTTGACTTGCATTGCATATTCGACGGTGGAATGGAGGGGCCCATCCTGCGGGCCATCCCTCCTCCCATATGACCTATCCACAAAACCATGTGGGAGTGTAATTTTAAATGGTGGGATTTAAACATAATTGTGGATTATTTAAACATAAACCCATGTTTAATGTTGTTAAATCGAGATTTGTATAACTGTGCTTATGCGCCATTAAGCCATGCTTATCACCTTATAATCCATAGTTTAATATTAATTAATTGCAGTTTTAAATGACAGAAATTTAGCGGAGTCCACCATTTTCGGCGGAATCACCAGTTTGGTGGACTTATCTGGAGTCTTCTCCAGTTTTGGAGGAGGATTCTAGTGAAAAATTGAATAGGCCATATCTTGAGCAATGTTCGACCAATTTTGGTGCAAGAAGAGTCATTCCTATTAGATTGGTATGCTCTGAATACATTGGAACAAGTTGCAGAGGTAGAGGGAAAATTCTACAGGTGTTTTTGGCACTTCGAAGAAAATTGAAGCATAGGGCCACCAGGAAGGAAGGCCATGCCTAGATCAGCTGAAGGCCGAATTGAGTGAATGACTAGTCATTTCTGATATATTTTGACATTCTAGAGTCGTTGGAGTATGTTTCAGGAGAATTTGATTCATGTAAAAATAAAATTTTCACTATTGAGCTAATACAGAGGCACAATCCATGGATCCCGAACCAAGGAGATGTAGCCCAGGAGAGGTGAACTCTTTCATCAAAACTCTGTGGTGATGGATCAATTGTGATGATTTGTTTTTATTTATGTTGCTATTGTTCAACATTTAAATTTGATACCTAATTCTCTTGAATTCACTCATAAAACTCAATTAAATTACTTGTTTGACACACACACGAAACAAGGAAACATGTACATCAAGCATAGCATTAGTAAATAAATTTTTAATCTGAAAATGAAATTAGCACAACAAAACTAACATTCATACTCAAATTAGACAATAAATGATTTTTTTGGTATTGTAGTGGTGAGGTAGATAAGAATTCCTACAATCTATTTGTAATTATTTGCATCCTCAACTCCATTCCATTATTTGCAAGTGAGCTTCAAATTTTGTTTGAGTGGAATGGACAAAGGATTTCATTCAACCATGCAAAACCTGTTCAAAAACTGTCCAATGTACTTGTTTTCAGAGAGGAATATATACTTTGGATTGTCACACCACTCCAATTCCCAAGTGGTAGTGAAGGTGATCCAAATCTATCATCTCAAATCCCTTCTTCAAATTCTTATTTATGGATGCAATATAGTTTTCTCTCTTCCCTATTATCAACATATCATCTACATATACAACAAGATAACCAACAATTTTGTTCATTTTATTGACAAAAAATGTTGCATCATCAAATTAATGTGTTTGAAATTAAATTTCAAAATATGCTCAGTCAACTTTTCATACCTAGATCATTGTCCTTGTTTCTAGCCATATAAGAATTTGATGAGTTTGCATATTTTTTATTCTTGTCCCTTCACAAAAAAACCTTTTGGATGAAACATGAAGATGTTTTCTTTCAAATATTCTTTCAAGAAACCATTTTTCACATCCATTTGATGATTTTTCTATCCATTTTGAATTTCCAAGGCAAAGAGAGTCTAGATGGTGCCCCATTTTTCCATGGGGGTAAGGTATCCACATAATAAACACCTTCTATATGTGCACATCCTTTTTCCATAAGCTTTGCTTTGTTCTTATCAAGTGAGCCGTCTTATTTGTACTTATTTGTAGACCCACTTGTATCTAGTTGACTTGGTTATAGATGGAGGGTCAACCATCATGCTCCTTCATTGATTCTTTTGATTATTCATGAGAAGCCAGTTGCTGGTTCAAATTTATGAGAGAAACATGCTCCTTCATTGCTTCTTTCAATTATTCATCAGAAGCCAATATTTGGTTCAAATTTAGTAGATAAATTCTTTTCAGAGTCATATGCAAAATTTGTGCCATCTACATGTAGTAAATTGGAATTATCTATATCACCTACATCTTGTTTGGTGGAACCTCTCATTCCTATCCTTTTGATCTCATTAGGATGAACAATTTCAAATGTTTCGATGAGCCATTTTGGTGGACCTTTATGAGATGGTCTAGGTTGCTCCATTGATTGAGATAGGGCTCCTTCAAGATTAAACCTTCCAATCCTATCAATCACATCCTTCAACGACTCTTTGTGATCTGAAGAAGTGGTCGTAAATTCATGAGGGGGAGACAATGATTCAAAAGGATATTTATTAGATTGATCCAACATAGGAATCCCCCCTCACGACGTGGAATGTCATTATCCAATTGATGACATTTCTTTGCATGATTGAATCTATTCAAATGATTAAACTACCACTCACTATTGATGTTTGTTTTGGAAGATTCAAGAAAAAACACCTCTAGAAAAAAAAAACTCCTTATTTACCACATCGTAAAGAAGATACGCCTCTACGGTACCTAAATATGCAAAGAAGATGTAATTTTGACTCTTTGCACCAATTTTTCGTCTTTTTTTGTTAGGAATCAAGGAATATAAGGTGGAACCAAAGCTCTTGAGATGCCTTATTCGAGGAACGTGGCCATGCAACATTTCGTAGGAGTCTTATTTCTAATAGCGTGATATTTACATCTTTTTGTGACATTAATACACATATAATTGTATCATCCCAAAACATCAACTTCACAATTTTGAAGAACAACATTGAGTGAACCATATTTATGATAGTACTATTAATTCTTTCAATTACACCATTTTGTTGAGGATTGTATGGAACAATAGGTTGACGTTGAATCCCATGTTGGAAAAGACACTTTTCAAATTCATTATAAGTATATTATTGTTCATTGTTAGTATAAAGGGAGCCAATGCGTGATTTTGCATCATTTTCAATCCATGCGTGAAAATTTATGAAAGTTTCAAAATCTTATTTTTTTTTTTCCACAAGTATACCCATCACATATTGGAGTAACTATCAATAAAATTCATCATATATCTATCTATATTTGCAGAAGGAATGGGCATAAGGCAAAAAAAATCAAAATGAA